>OMNW01009466.1:0-33158 GCA_900303245.1 Selene dorsalis
ATATATACATGTTTCCCTGTTATAACAAGGGCTTCAACTCCAGATCTGCATTGTTCTGTGTGTGTGTGTCATACAGGACCGAGCACACGACCAGGTTCACTCTTCTCTGTGCGACGCGTTTGTTTTGGCAGTTGATCCGAACGAGCCCGTCCTTCTGATGTTTATTTCATCACCTCAAACCTGTCTGTTAAACAAAGGTTACCAACATGGCACACCCAGGTTCAGTTTCTTTTTGTCTCATGGTTTGGAAGTGTCAAAGAGAAACAAAACCCTGCTCCAAGAAACTACAAATTCTCGTTTGTTTCAAGTCCTACGGCCAAACCTCGATCCCTTCACTTCATTTGCTTCTTATTAACAACCACCCACCCCCACTTTGCGGAGACCCTCAGACCAGGCCTTCGCGCAGACTAATGGGCCAGAGTACTATTTGACGTGCTGTCAAACTTTGAGTGACGGTTTAGGAGGCAGGCAAGTTGTGGCAGTTTGGTATCCTTACTTTGTGTTCATAACAGCAAGTCCAAACTGTGCAGAATGTCTCCATGGCCAAAAAAAAAAGGAAAAAAAAAAGAAAAAATAAAGATGACACAAACTGTTGGACGTGGCTTTTGCTTATCATTTTATTTTGCAACATAAAAGCTTGAAAACAGAACTGACTTAAACTTGATTTATGCTTCAGAGGACGACATGGGAAACACTGGAAATCCTCCATAATTGTGTCAGGACCGTGGCCATCTTGATTTCATTTTGGGTAACCAACCCTAATGGGTCTAATGTGATCAACCAGAAGTCAGCAACACGCTGCAGTAGAGCCTCAGTTAAACCAGTGTGTCTCTGTTACAGTAGTGTTCATCAGTGTTTGTGTGACCTTCACAGAAACACTCCGATTTAATTCACTCACTCTTCTCACTCTAAGTGTTCATTTTTCTTCTAGTCTGGTTTTTGCTACTTTTTAGTGAGCAAAGTCTTTGCAGAGACACTCAATGTGTTGTCATCATGAGATGTTAGTATACAAAGAATAAGCTCTGATTCATGCAGTCTGGTTTTTTGTTGTTTTGTTTTTTTTTTGTTTTTTTTTACAAGATATTAACATTTTAGTACTCTAACGCACCTCCAGAATGGTTTGACAGTGTATGTAAAATAATTTGCTATTTTATAACAAAACATAATTTGAAGTTGCGTAAAAATCAAAGATGCATGTTTTCAGAAGCACATGAACATGAGGACTGCTGATCGCTCATTAACAAAGTCAAAGCACATCTTAAAAACCAGATACTGTACAGGAACAAAAAAATCCCACCAAATTATATGGCATAATCCAACATGATAGCATTTGTTGAAGGGGCCAATCCAATCCATGACTCATCGGACAGGTTCTCCAGAGGCGAGAGGGGAGGCGACCGGGACTGTGAGTTACTTGCCATGGTGGTAGAACCTCTGCCCGCTCTGGCTGTGGGGGAGGAAGCTGTGGCGAGGAGCACCCTGGGGAGAGCTCTGGAACGGGGCCTGGAGATGGAAACATGGAAAAACATGAAGAAAAGATCCCTGAAAAAAATTTCCTCCTGAAGCAGAGGTGGTGTGCTTGGTGTTGAGAAACACACAGAGGGAGCGTAGAAGGTGTTTAGTGAAAAGCAAATTCGTTCTCTGGACTTTGAACATAGTGAAATATTCAGGTAATGAAGAATTTCTAAATAAAATCTCTTAAATCTCTGCTTGAAAAAGATCTGAGGACCGAAACATGTCATATTAAAAGTTTTTTGCAAGTTGTAGGACAGTGTGTGGGATACCCTTTTTTCTTTCTTAACATAATAAGCACAACACAAAGTTCAGGGATGGGCACAGATTGAATACGAAAAGTTAAATGCTGAGAAATTAAAGGGGACGTGACACAGATCAGTATCAAAAAAAAAGTTTGTTTAGAGAACAGAGTGCATTCTGGGTGTTCACCTTTGCTGTGGGAATCTGGACCGCCATCGACGGGGTGGGCAGCAGTCCAGGAGCAGAGGGGTGCATGGTTGGTGGATGCATAGGCCTCAAAGCACCCTACATGCAACACAAAGACACTTGTTATCAGACACTGCTTTGACTACTATGACAGTACCACTGGGTCCACACTGTTTTATTTATTTTTATTTCAGAATGCAATCAACAGCTTTCCAGTAGATAAACTCTTTATTTGGTGATGACAATCAAAATTCCCTATATCAGTAAACTCTGTATCCCCTTATCCAGTTTCAATTCATGTTTGTTGTCCTTCAGTGACATTGATGAAAGTTTCTACATGTGAAATGGTCTTACAGCGTCAGTAAAGCCTGACTGTTGGTTGGCATGTTCCAGCTGCTTCTGAAGAGGTATTCCTGCTCCAGGCATGTATCCTGCAAGAGACACACACGTTACTATTCATACTCTTAAGCATCTGAAGAAGCTGCATCTAGGTTACTCCATAGATTTATATTGACTGAGGCTGCAGTCGACTGCAACTACGAGTTAGTAAGAGAATTAAATGCACAGAATGAATGACACGGCATGTGGACTGACCAGGCTGGGAGGTGAAGTGACTGTGGACGGGGTAGCCGGGCTGTTGGTGGGGGAGATACTGCATGGCCTGAAATGCAGAGGCACCTGGAGGAGAACAAAAGTATCTCATTACCTCCGTCTCAGAGCGTATCACAGCGAACACAACAGATGATATAAGCTCGATTAAGAGAATATTAGGATCTTACATCTAAATTAAAATACTGTGCATCAAATCAGGTTCTTTCATCAGGATTTTATGTCTTTAATTAGTGGTGTTCAGTTATTTCAGTGAGCATGTGATTGCATGTTTTCTTCATGTGTGATGTCCTCTACCTCTTATCTGAGAGCTGCTTGCAAAGCTGACAGGTACAGATGGTCCAGGGGCGTAGGTGGAGGGGTGCTGGGCCTGAGCCACCCCGTAGGGCTCATGGACTCCCTGACCCCCACTGAACTGCCCATGCTCTGCTGAGCTGGAGCTGAAGCCTGGCGTCTGATAGTGACGAGCCTGAAGGAGAAGGAGGAGGAGGAGGAGGAGGAGGACATGAGACTGTCTGGTGCCTACATCTCTCTCTTTTGTTGTTCTCACATGTTCCTGGATTGAGACGTTTGAGGCTTGAAACAAATAAATCCACTTACTGGAATCACAGTAGCTGGGAACAGCTGTTTGCTCCGTTCACCAAGCAGCGCACCGGGTCGACTGTGACTGACAGGACTGCCTGAGAGAGGGAAAATGATGGATCAGCTGACTGATATTGACAGAGAGAGACAACGACAATTCCAAACTTAACCCCAGGTGAGGTCAGGAAATGCAAACCGTAACAGTTTCTCACCTTGAATGCTGAGGAGGTGCTGCCCTGCGTGCATGGGCAGGCTGGGCTGGTAGCTGGCTGATGTCAGTGTTGTGATATCACTAGACATGACAAAGGGAACACGAATGAGATCAAATACAAGGAATACTTGAGTAAAACCCTGGGCTTAATTACTGAACATACCTCTGCTCCTTTCTCCGTCTCTTCTCTTCTTCATGAAGAACTTTTTTGAGCTGTAAGAAGAGCTGGTGTTTCTCTTCTTGGAGTCCCTGAAGTTTCTCACCCATCTTCATTACCTGAGGTTTAGATTGCATATATTGGACCACATATTATGCCATATCCAAGGTAAAATGGAAGAGAAATAAAAGCACAGACTGCAAAGGAAGCCACTTTTCCAACCTGTTCTTTGGTTTCCTCCAAGGACATCCTCTCCTCTATTTCTTTTGTCCTTTTCCTCTCTTCCTCCTCCTTCATCTTCTGCTCCATCATTTTGTCCACTTCTTCCTCCTCTGAACAATCATATGCAGTTGGTTCAGTGGTGGGCAAAAGCTTACAAGTTTACACATTTATAAAGCTTGAGTTTTGTTTTTATTCACTCCATTGAAAAAATATATATCTTTAAGACATTTGAAAAAGCTGTTACACCCCCAAACAATCTATTGCACTACATGAAATACTGAAATAGATGTGATTTTGATAATCAATACATATCAGTTTAAGTGTTTAAGTTTTTTGTGTTGTGTTGCACACTGGTTTAGTGTTATTCTTCACATTTTACAGGGTAACCTATAACGTTGTGAATGCGTTGTGTATTCACTTGCAAGTAGTTAAAGATAGTCTCTCTCTCTCACACACACACACACACCTTGTCTCTTTCGCTCCCGCTCCCTCATGATGTGTTTGTGGAGGGCTCTGGCCATCGCATTGGACAGCTTGGGTCTCTCCAGCAGGGCGGGCATGGTGACAGGCAGTGGAGGGGCCAGCTGGTGTAGCACAAAATTACAGTTAAAAACTTATCGTAGCATCACAAATATATACACTGTGTATTCAGGACATTGCCTGCATCCCGGCATGGACACTGCAGGCGGCTCAGGTGTAACATGCTACGGGCCTAGCTGCTACTCCGCTACCTGCTAAGCTAGCACTGTTAGCTTCAGCTCCTGTGAACCGACTATATCTCGTAGCACACGTTTACCAATGAAAATACCATGGGTTTAAATGAAGAGGTGCGAAGCATAGACATGGACATTAGCCGCAACAATTTCATTTTTAAACATGCCCGAGAGCAGAAGTAGAAGTTAGCTCGCTAGTTAGCGGTAACGCTGCGCATTTTATGGCATTTACTCTAACGTTGCTTTATTGCGTCGGACTGAGGAAGAACCCAAAATCTTACTTTTGTCGTTTTGTGGGTCGTTTAATAGAAAACCGAACCGTCTCGCGGTTTATAAATACAGACCACAGGGCTGCGGGCCAAGCAACATAAAATCAAAACTTCTCAACAAAATATAAACAGAATGAGATTTTCGGCCCGGATGATACGCTTTCACTTCCGGTGCCAGGGACGGCATCCAACTTGCCTCAAAATTGCATTCTGGGAATTGCAGTTTGTTCCTTATTTGGGCAGAGAAGGCCGGCCCCGCCTGTCTTAATAAGAGAACACAGACCTCCAATTTCCCCTTTTACTACCAGGCTTGTAGGAAGCACAGCACGTTAAAAGAGCCCATTCAGACACAGCACGTGAAAGCTGATCTTATGTCAAAGATGTGCCACCATTTTCTTACACAGAAACAGCTTAAAAAAATAAATGAAATCATCTGGATAGGCTACTCACATATTGGATCTTATAAATTAATAATTCCACTGGTTAAATCTGAAAAATAAGTCAAAAACAGACTAAAAAAGCACCGCTCTGTCAGATTCTGAAGTGTTGTTTTCACAGGCCTGGTCTGAATCCTCTACCTTTATCATTAGACTTCCTTTTCCCATTTTTACATTGTTTATTAGATTCTTAATATATGATGATGTAAATAAGTGGATCCTCGGTGATGTTTAACCAGCTCCCACAAGAAACACGCCATGGAAAGTTACACATGATTTGAGCAGCCACAGTAGCTGATATAAGGAGACTCAGGCAAATACAAGGAATAGGGCTGGTCCTGGCCTCGTGGTGTTGTATTAGGGATGTGTTTCAGCCACCAGGACAAATGCTTTGGATACAAAATGAACTTTGCATTCACTTTTGTAATAAATGGAGTATAGTCAGTTTATAGTTAATCCCACAACTTTTCATTTAAAAAGATAAGCCTCTCACAAGGAATGACAAAAAGACATTTGCAATGCTGTAGAGAAGATATTCAATAAAGACAAGAAACATGGATAGCTTTTCATCACATTTTATCATGTATGGTCATGAGTGGAGAGAAAGAGCCAGTAATGCAGCTGTATACAGAGTTCAAATCTTAATTTTTTTTTTCTTAAAAAAAAAGAAGACAAACTTAAAAAAAGAGAAAATTGCACTCAGCTTTACAATACCTTTAGAAATTAAGCCTTCTAAAATTAACAATAATAACAACAATAATCATAGTAGCAGTCAACAGAATAGTCTTACCACTGAAAGCAGAGGATGATTGTTTAGTCTGAATTCTATTATACCTCTTGCTGGGGTCAGATATAGGGCAGCACACTACACTGTCTTTCAAAGACTTCAGTGACTGGTTGGTTTTTATAAATTTACCTAGCCACTTCGAGGGTTTTTTTAATAGGAGAACTGCTGCAAAACAGTTATCCTTAACTCTGCCAGACATAATCTGTCCTTAGATGATGGGTGCTACGACTTCACAACACTGCCTTAAACTCAAAACACACTTTGTCCTCTTGCAAGTCAGCAAAAGTAGACCTATAACCTACAACTATCTTCTTAGCCCATAAGAGCTGATTTGAACTCATACTTAGCCTTTCTTCCCTTAACCCTACAATAACTATAGTAACGGCCTAGCTCTATGTTATTTGATTATTCTTTCTCAGTTTTTCAGTTAAAGATGATCAATTATGAGACTAGAAAAATAACTGGCCATGAGACCGCTTAACCCAAGTTGTTACTGAAAAAAGTTGGAGGCAAATACAATTCAGACTGCAGAATAATAAAGACATAAATGGATGGGAGAAGGGTAATGAATGGGTAGTGAAAGTGCATTTGACATATTTACTCTGGGAACTCTAGGCTGCTGAGCTGGATTTAATATTCAAATGAATGAATGGTGGAGGTCTCAGAAAGGTGGGTAGTGGTTGGAGGGGGATGGTAGTGGGATCAGATTTCCCTTTGGCTGTTCCCATACACACTCTCATCACTGTAGGCAATGTAGAGGAAAAAGTCCTCTTCATGGTGCTCCTGAGAAAGAGAGGGGGAGAAAAAGACGTTACCATGACATTAAAAATGTAAAGGGAGGCCAACTCTAAAGCTAGAAACAAACGGGAATGCGACACACAGATAAAAGACACGATCAAAAAGCTGGTCAGTGAGGCAGGAAATGAGTAAGACTCTTACCTGGTACAACAGTCCCATGGTAGCTGAGGTGGGTGGAATGACGTTGTTTACAAAGAAGAAGAGAGCATCCTCAGCTCGCAAGTGGATTCTTTTCCGGATGAGGAAGTAAAACTGGCCCACTAAAAAAAGAAGAGAGAAGAATGTGTTTTAAATGGAACCATAAGATATTAATGCATCTCTGTCCAGTTTTCTATGTTTACCTGTCAGGTCGGAGGGGACAAGGTATTTCTTCTTGTCCAGGTCTCCTATTCTGGCTTTTGGGGCTTTCTCCACGATAACCTAAAAAAAGGAAAGAGTCAAAAAAAAAAAACTATTGCACAAAATGTCCTCAGCATGAGTGTAGTGCATTTTCCCCTGACCTATGGCTGTGTTTGTCAGAACTACTTCTATGGTATGTTTCACCTTTCTAAAAAAGAGGATCTGAGAAATAATCACTCAAGTGAGCACTGAATTCTATTCAACCCAGATATAACCTGTACTTTGAAAAACACCCTCACACAAAGAAACCAGTAAATATAGACACACATTTACATTTTGAATATTTTAACTCTTTTAGGCTCCCCTCTTCACTGCAACATGTAAAATACTTCCCACCCACACATCTAGCAGTAACACATCATTTTGGATGTTAAATAATTAAACAGTTAACATGAAATTAATTAGAAACCCATTTTGGGCAAACACTGGTTTCAGCTTTTCAAATGTGAATGTTTTCTGGTTTTGTTCCTCTAAATAATGTAACACATGTAAAATGAAAATGTCAACACGGGTTTTGTTAATTAATAATTGGTAGATCAATCGATAAGGAAATCGTTAGTTGAAGTCATACATGACGTTTTCCACAATTCATGACCGATGACAGGTGGAAGGGCAGTAAAACTACACCTCCATTGTAGTCACATTACAGGCAGCACAAAGCACATTTATTTGCTGACAGCTCTGGCCCCTGGCAGTCCGGTTAGGTCAGTTTAATCGACAAATAGTTAGAGTTTACCGTTTATCCATCTACAAGACAGAGCGCGACGTAAACAAGTGTCCTGTTTGTTGACACCAACTATTTTAAGGTGCACCGCTCTTATCGTTTCAGCGTTCAGCCTAAACTACACCCCACCGCCCGAACCCACCACAACCACTCTGAACACACTTAGGCTTTCTGTCACTGTCTTTATAACCGGAGAAGACTCGTGTTCATTTGTTACCAATATCCCTCATTTGTGAATCAGTAGTATTGGTCTAAGATTAAAGCAGACGGAGGGATTGCACGAAGCTTTTTACCTGCTGGCCTGTTCACTGCGGCCGAGATTGTTGTTGAGTAACCTTTAACGTTTCTAACGTGGCAATCTACTACGGAGGCAAAACTATTTAAGCTTAAAACTGAGCTAAATAAACATAGTTATATTTTGAATGTGAACTTTGGGTGTTCTAATTAACCATCTATAAAAAGCCAATGTTGCGAAAGCTTAATCTTAGCTAGCCATCAAGTTGCTAACAACACAGCTCGAGCAACCAAGCTAACGTTAGCTACTTACTGGTACCCTGTCCGGATACTTCTTCCTTATTTTCTCGCCTTCGGACCGCCTTTTCTCAAAGGGGTGCTCTTCTTTGTACTGGAACTTCATCGTTAAGAGAGATGACAGACAACGAGTCGGTCACTCCGGGGTTGTAAGATAGCGGTTTGCGCAAGGAAGGGCCCAAATCGCTGACACACACGACAAAAACAAACGATGCTAACTAACGTTAGCCTGCCACAGCTGTTTTCCTAGTGCGACTGCGGCGGAGGGTTACAATAACAACATGACGTAGAGGGGAGGATAGTTCGTGGGGCGCATATATCGCTATCCTGGGACATATTAACAAGAATTGTGTGGTGATAATCGGTATTTATACATCGTAAAAACACCTTCTTCAAATAACACATTTTCAAGAGGTTCAAAATCCATGTAGCGTTTTTTCTTCTGTGGGACTATTTTATTTTGATCAACCAATGCGCGCAGAGACGTGAGGCAGGGCAGTGAGGCGGCATCTGTCCTTGTCATATGACCGAGGCCCAGCAGTTAGCAGCCAGTGAGGAGGACTCGAAAACATGCGGTAGTAGCTGTTGTCGTGGCTTTGCAGTCGAGCGCCTGAAATAATCTGAGTTCAGAGGTATTCAGCAGGTTATTTTAAAAAAAGGAGTTATATTTCAAGTCACTGTCTATAAACTAATTATCATTACAAACTGTAATGATGACTAATTTGCCTTGGAGTTTTTGCAACTTCCGCTTTGTCAATGATCCTTCCTCCACCCCTTCACCCAATTTAAGTGCAAAATTAAAATAAATAAAACACCATATGCAGTGATACTTAACATACAAAACATTTAGATCTACACTTCTGTGGGAACTCCCTGTCTTTTAAAGAAGAAAAAAAAAACTCAAATAACTTTTACAAGCATTTTAAATACACCCTCAGTGATATATAGTTACAGTGATTTTTAAAAGTAACTACCATGCTGGTTTAGAGCTACTGCCTGACCAAATCATTTACCTAATTTTAACTTATAAGTGTTTGTTCAGAGGATAGATAATAAAAAAAACTCTTTCATTTGACATATAGTATATGTGACTAAATGATTTAAGCCACTGCTCACAAAAAAAACAAGTTAGTAACCTGTGTATTGTTGCGCAACTGATCCACCACTGTGACTCACTCTGCTTTTATCCATGTGACATCCCTCCCTATGTGCTTCACAGTCTCATGATGGGCTGTTTTGTGTTGAGTTACATCATGGAGATAAATCTGAAAAAAATCCCTCCTGTCGTCACATTCCTCTCTTTGAGAAAGCAAGAAGCTTCAAATGTGAAACCAGACACCATTTGTTTTTGAGTTTTAAGGTACTGGATTGATAAATAACTTAACTCCACCTTAAGATTGTAAGTTATACTATGCTTTAAAACAGGATGTAATTTGCTGAGTCACTTGGTATGACCGGCAGATGTCAATATTTGATGGCGGAGCATTAAAAAAATGGATTGCAGTTTCTTCTGCTGCCTCCACTCATACCTGGTCACTATGTTGCGCCTCGACTGAGCCATTCCTCCCCCCTCTCATATTATGTCTTCCACAGAAGCAGTATCTGCCTCATCAACCACAAACCACGAGTGCGCAGCCTCACTGAAATCCAGGCTCTTCCCACAATTGACGGAAGACTCGACTGCAAACCTGGATTGATGTCTTGGAGAAAGGAGGGATATTCTTTTCTATTTTTACTTAGATAACTGCAAGTTTCCACAAGGAAACTCTACGTGTTAAATTCCAGAGTCATGAACTTAAGCTGCAAGTGGAGGTGAAGAGGAAAATATAAGTCCGTATCAGGAAGTGTTAACAAAAAACACAGGTTATGGTATTTGTGCAGATAAGTTTCTGTACATACTGACAGATGAGTTTTCCAGTTTGACGCTTTAAGATTTACTTCAAAACATCTTGAGGAGGAAGTAGAGGTGTGGGGAAACAACAGACAACACATACCGGTGTGCCATTAGCCAACAAGAGTGCCTGCACTAGTATAATGAAAACTAATGAACACGTCTAAGATGGAAACGTTTCTATAGATGTATAAATAAATGTATCAGAGCTGTGACTGACCAGCAGGTTAAAACCACTGATGTCACTGATAAGTACTGAACTCTGATCAGTTGTTACAGTCAGTTGTGTGCTGACACTACTGAGATGGAGACTCCCCCAGTGAAAGGAAGAAGGTCATAAACTTTCATCTCTAACTTTGCTGTTGAAGGGTATTCTCTTTAGGAAATCTCTGAGCAGTGTAGTAATCCTGAGTGGACCGATGCAGTTTCCTGTTACACCACATGATGGCAGCAGATTATCGGCAAAAGCAAATAGACTGAATTTGGCTCCAGATTTCTCTGCCCAGTGATATTAGTCAGCAGACAAGCTGCAAAATGTTGTGTTAAAAAAACAAACAAAAAAAAAACAAGCTGGATAGTGACTGGCCGATACTGACAAGTGTTTTATTAGTAACACAGACCTGGAGACAGAGCCAATAAGAAGCCGCTGTGAGCCTTAACAAGACTGACATTGTTCAGAAGGCATTTAAAGACGGAGGGTCTAATAGTTGAACCCATACATTAAGGGGAGCGGGTAAAAACAGAACGGGGGAAAGGCTGCAAATTTGAATCAAATACAAAACCAACTGCAACAAAAACAGAAGGGGGAAAAAATTAAGTGCAATTCCTATCAGATGAAATCAGGATGGCATCAAATGGTAAAGGGGAGGAGCGAAATGTCATGGTATGCAGAAGTCATATTATCATATATTATGGTCACAGAGAAACAATCAGATATGGAAAGGCGGCACGGCAGTCCACATATCGTTACAAGCCATCTTTTTTTCTCACAACTTTTCAGTCAAGTCTTTATCCCAAGTCCCGCGAGGAGCTTTGTGGAGAGAGTGATGGTTATGGCTGAAAAATAAAAAATAAAAATCTCAGACTGCTCGGCTATTTGTCCAGAAAAAAATGCCTGTGGATGGTATGTTCCAAGCAAAAGTCCATCAATTACATCATGTAAGTTGATCCATTCTTGTTGGGGGGAGGAATCAATGAATCACCGTTGGGGCATGAGGTTGATGTAAAAAGGGGCGGTTTTCTATTTTCCTTCTCTCAGATGATCCGAGAGGTTAAGACAGTAGATTGATGAGTTGTTTGCTCAAGTGCAACGTCTGGTGATGATGGGGAGGAAGAAGAATTAATAATGTAGAATCGTCTTTGTTGCTTTGCTGATCCCTCTCTTTTCCCCCCCTCCCAATCTTCAAAAAAGTTTAAAAAGGACTAACGAACTCAGCAAGCATACTCTGACTCACGTACACAAGCTCACCTCCATACTCACACAGTCAGTATCAGGAGCGATAAGGCAGAAAGGCTCCATTTTGTTTTGGAAAAAAAAACAAAAAAAAAAACAAAAACAAATAAAGAATCGAGGAAAAAAAAAAGAAAAAAGCTGACTCCCCCTCCCTCTCCAGTAGTTTCTGGGCTCTAGTGATCCCATACTGTTCATCCCGTGTTAGGCGGTCACCCCAACCCTCATCTCCTCAGGACACGTCTGAGAGGCTCAGAGAGGGCTGGTGGGTCGTCTGTTTGGGAACGGAGGACAGGAAGGAAGCCGGCAGAGAGGAAGAGGCTGGTCAACAAGTCCTGCCCCTCTCATTTCAGCCAATCACCAGAGCCGGTGCTGGTGGAGGTTTCGACTGAGGACGGAGCGGACATCAGCGGTGAACCTGAGAGAGAGAGAAGAGCTCAGTCCAGCTACCTGAAACAGTCCGCTCTGTGAACTCAGCCATTAAAGAAACAGGTCAACATTTCAGGTGGTATGGTACTTTCTCTTCCTTCTGAAGGTGAGATGAGAAAATTGAGAATCAGTTTCACCTCTGTGCTTCGAGTGCGGCACTGAAGGTGTTGAGCTGAGTTTAGCTTTAGGACTGGAAAAAAGGCTAACCAAGCTAGTCCAACTCTTTACAGTGAAAAATTATGCCTTTATTTTGTATTATATAAAATAATATCAATATAATAATTATATAGTTAGAAGTAATAGCTCTAAGGTTCTCTAATGAACACACTGCATCTGCTTTTGGAGAGAATCAAGTGCTGCGCCTGTTCAACAAACAACAGTTAATCAGCCTAGCTGCACAAAGTAGCAGTGTCAGACTGTAGTCTGGCCCAGACGGGGTCACTGAGTTTTGGTTTTGAACAAACTGGCCGACACTTAAAAGACTCAGGGTTCAGTTACTGCAGCTCTAGTTACACCACTTAACAAACAATTTAGTGTGTCTATGCATGAAATACACGCAACACAATGTGTTAGTGTAAGAGCATTGGAGGTGCTGTTAAGTGCTATTTTTAAGTTTGGTGAGAGTTGATTAATTGTTGAAGTAGTGTTTTCAGATTAAGACTAATGTCAGTGTGATGTTGCATGCATGCAGTGTTACTGTTACCAACCTATATCTTGAGAGGTGTTAGTATGATCAACCAATTAAAGTAAAGTAATGTGAGCTTAGTTGCAGCAGTGACCGTGCACCTCTGTAATTATCACAGAACTGGTGGACGTGACAGACATTACTCTAAGTGTTTGCACTGTCTGTTTCCTTTCATGCCAACTTTATTATGCGTTTTACCTTAGTGCATCCAGCATAGGCAGCAAGTTAAGAAGTGCTGTGTCACTAGGGTCGCTGAACCAGGACTTGATGGGTATTGCATTGTCTGGAGGGCAGAAGACAGCCAGTCAGTCGTGTCAGAGGAAAAGACATGGGTGTGATTTTATGCTGCTCTGTTAAAAAGGTCACTGAGTGTTAGAGGGGTGACAGCTTTAATACACTGTTACAGCATCTACAATACAAGCCTTGTAGTGAGGAAAAAACAACTCCGTTATTTGTCCCGTTCTTGGCTCATCACAAGGTTGATGTGGATGGGATGAAGATGAATGTACACCAAATATCCAGAGCTGAATATACTCTTTAACAGACCATCAAACACAAGACACTTTAAGATGAAGTCTACAGTCTCACTTGGTCTGGTAGGACCTACAAGTGTAACTGATGTTAGCAAACTTAAGATCCTTAGTTTCTAAAGTCTTGTCTTCTCTGTATGTGTGTGCCACTGTAACACAGCTTTTTAACTTTTATTACCACTGTGTAAATGTCACTTTAACCACAAACATTTTGACTCCACCCCAAAAATGGGTCAGGGTCACTTAGTGAGGTTACTCACTTTAATAAACACGATTGATCAATGAAGCGTGATTGTTTTTTTTTGCTTACTTGAAAATAATATATGATATAAACTCAGAACTACCTCATACTTTTTTTTTAAATTCAAATAAAAAAACTTGTATCGCTGCTATTGTGCCTTTTTTTTAAAGGCATATTTTCTTTTCTTTTTTTTAATAGTTTTATATGCCTCTATTAGTGTTTTAGATTTGTAGCCTGTCTTAATTGTTCTCTGTATGTCCTGTACATGTTGTAGAACTGACATTGAAGGCTGACTTGGACTTTGATAGCAGAAAAGTCACAGGTGGAGCACATCACACTAACGAAGGCTGTTGCTCTAGCAGTAGCTGTAGGAAACTAATTAGCTGATTAGATACACCTGTGTTTCTTAAAACTTTATTCTCAGTCCACATTTTCCCTCTGAGCCGTGTGTGACCCCTGCAGTGGCACTGACTGTACCCCAGGGTTTAAATATCTGTGTTTTATTTGCACTTAAAAATGCTGAATCCACGTTAAAAAATAAATAAATCAAATAAAAATGAAAAAAAAAGGAGTGATGCACAGAGGGTGCGGGTGACTCCATGTGGCTTCAAGTCTTACCTGGATGGCTACGATAAGCACCAGGCGAGTTGTCCAGGATGACAATACTGGACAGGTCATCGTGTACTACAGACAGGTCTTTAATATAACTACCTAGATCCAATGTACAATGCTGGAAAAAGACACAAAGGAGAGTCAATATGTCATGAAAAAGGAGAACCACTGAAAACATTTCAAAAGGCCTAATGGGTGAGGTATGTACCAGCTATAGTATATGCTGTGTAAATATAGTTTTGAGTGGTACCTGTCTGTAGTATCTGCGTTTCAGGATGTTCCTGTTGTTGTCCAGTTTGTCAGCCACTGCTGAGCCGTAGATCTCCATACTGGCTGTGAAAACCACCAACTCATACCACTGGCTCACCTGTGTACACACAGGGTATAATGCACACAATGGTGTAAGTACACAAGTTGTATAGTCACGCTTGGTAAGTCACGAAGGATCATAATCCAAAACAAATATAGGTTTGTGACATCAGGTAGTGAGAGAGAGCACAATGGAGGATGCTGGGAAAAGACGACAGACTGGATAAAAGGTAAACCCGAGAAGAACTCGAGCTGCGATGTTTCATGTTCACAGTGTGATTCACTATTCGCTAACAGGATCATCTGGGATTCAAACATAGACAGTGACACTGATAACCATTGGTACTCACCACTTCTAAAAAGAAGTCAACGTGTGGCCTTTTATGTACGAAGAATCTGACTGGGTGCCTATCGATGACGACCTGCGGGGGAAAGGAAACACTTCATTTAGACACAGCCTGAGTTTACACCTGGATGGATGTGTACGTTTGTGTCAGAGCCCGTACTTTGAGGATAAAGTCTGGCGGCGTGCCAGGTCGCACTGTGGGTCTAAGGACCCCGTCATGATGAGAGTGGATCAGTGTCTCGTCCAGGTCCAGAACCAGAATCTTCCTCTTTACTGCATCTGTTCATCAGACAGAACGACGGTCACCGTGCACGTCTTTATTCAGAGCACTTCCATCACACCAGAAACGGGGTTAATGACGATGCTGAGGCTAAATCGCACAACACACTTACATCAACTGTCATAAAACTGCACATACACACAGCAGGTCATTAACTTGATGTCTCTCTTACCTCACTCTTCAATTCAATTTTTCCAGAGCATTTAGAGGAAATGCTTTGTGGTGAAAGTTGTTTTTCCTTTCACCTTGTATGTGTGTGTAACCAACTTCTTAGGATTAAGAAGCAACTTAATCTCACTTAAATAAAACGCATCCCTGTGTGTGTTGACCTTTCTTTATACTGGCTATAAAAAGATCCTCTCTGATGTGCTCTGATGCTGTTAACGGTGTCATCTATGTACAAATGAGTGAATACAAAGGAATCACTCATTCAGTGCTGACTGGACCTGAGTGTCCAGGAGAGGTCTCTGGGGGGAGTTTTAAAGAGGCAGAAGTGGAAAACAATCCTTCCTCTAAGTCAAGTGTGCCTTTGAATGAGCACTCTACACTCTTCCTTATGTCTCCACAGACATAAGGAAGCCTGTTCAGAGTGCAGCGTTAAGTGCTACCGTTAACATTTGCATTTCCTCACCACTTCCATGTCTCATTGTTAGCATCAAGTCAGGCAACAACTGTTCTGTTTAGTCAATATACCACAGTTTTCATGTTCATGCTGATATTTATCTGCTATTGGTATCGAGTATTGTTTTGTTTTTTTGTTTTGTTTCCATGGTAAACTGGCGAATTAGGGGGCGTCGGGTGGTTCAGTGGTTAGAGCAGGCGCCCCATATGCAGCGGCTACAGTCCTCGCTGCAGCCGGCCCCAGATAGAGTCCCGCATCGAGCAGCCCTCGAGCGTGTTATTCCCCCTCTCCCTGCCTCCCTACTTCCTGTCTCTCTCAACTGTATTATCAAATAAAGGCAAAACGCATAAAAATATACTTAAAAAAAAAAAACAACAACTGACAAATTAGACAACCTTTTGATTCTTCTTCAGAAATACTATGCTTGATGCCGCTTCGTTGAGTTAAGGTTTGGTTTTTATAATGTATAACATTACTTAATGCTTACACTACGATCTTTGTATTTCATTCTAGCTTGTTAAATATCAAGCATTGTTATTAATTTGCATCAGTGTGCTAATATTTCATTTATAATGCATTTTGAAATCATGTAGACCGGCTTCAGACTCAAATCAGTTGTTGTGGTTTTCAACTGTAATGATACAAAAACATTGTCTCACTGTGCTGCTGTCACACACAATAGGTGCCCAATGCAGAACAACAGGTTTACTGAAACAACTGAGAAAGAAAACACAGGCTAACTTCAGGTTGGCATTTTGCCATGAGATCCTCTTAAACAAATACATAAGCAAAAGGTAATCCACAGACATGACACACTGTCAACTGCCTGTCAGGTTTTCTTTATGTGGAGTCTGTGTGAACTTGTGAGTTTCATTTGAGGAGAGGACAGTCCTCAGGAGAGGGGATCACCTGGTGCCAAATGTTTCTTTTTATTATGATAATGACTTTTTTGCATGAAGATGTCTTCCTTGACAAACCAGTTTACCCTCTACTCAAATTTCCACATTCCAAACATGTTGGGATATTGTCTCCCCCTCATACTGTCCAACAGATCACCTAAATGTGCTGAGGTAAAGGCACACCTGAAGTAAGAGCAGCATCTTCCATCCATTTCCAACTATGTTTGCATCTCTTTCACATTAAGCAGAGCAGCTGTATCACAAAAACAACCGTGTACTCACTGAGTCTGTTTCTGGAGATAGGTGACAGAGGCAAAGTGTCGTATCGCACCGTCTGATACTGGATTATCTGCAAATGAACAAAGCAAACGAGGCAGACAATCAGACAATGCTTAATAAGTCACACTGTTAAAACAACAAACTGGTTACAACACGTTGGAGCAAAACCACACAGACATACTGTGCAGTTTTTAAGGTGACAAATGTGAACTAGGTTTTTTGAAGTCAAATGCGGTGCGGTGAAATCTCCAAACCTTATTTGCTACTGTTTGTCAAACTGTTTGTCTTCATTTCTAAGGAAACGGCATCTTTGCGATTTCACACAGAAGGGCAGTATTAGTGTTTTGGGAATCCTTTAAGGCATTGATGAAGGTGGCTTTGAAAAAAGAAACACAGTGGTATGCTTGATTTGGACCAGATGAAAGGCTAATATCTCCATGAAGGTCTTGAAAACCTTTAAACAGTGAAGTCTTCAAGCTGAATTTTTTAGCATTTCGAGACAATACATTCTTGGGGCATCAGCTCTCTTCCTTTTCTTCCATCAAAGTTTGAGCAGAGGTCAGCGTACTGAAGTCAGCCTGCTTGTGTCCACCCTGCAGCTCCTCCTCTCTGACTTCTTCGCTGTGCACTGGTGAGATTGGACGACAGAGAGGATCCTTTCCAGTGCCACTCTTGCCCAGGGGCTCTGCACTTTTCTTCACTGGGCTATTTTTATCCCCCCAGCTGTCGGTGGGTGTCACCGGAGCATGGGGGCAGACATAGAGAGGGAGACTTGCAGGGTGACTTTGACTGAGGCAGGGCTGCTTGGTACCTAAGCCTTGGACAGGGCCTCCCTCTGCGCTCCCTCCCTCTGCTGCCTGGCAGAGCCAGCCTGAGGGAAGCCTATTGGCGGCGGCAGCTGCTGGGCACCACGGGGGGACCACAGCCACGACTCAGGTCCTCGCACCTCCAAGAGCGTCCATCTGGACCCCAGGCCTGCTACTCGCACCGTGTGCTTTGCCCCCGGACTTGTGCTACAACTAACAACTCGTGCTTCAATTATTTTTGCTCTCTTGACCGAGAGCCAAAAAAAAACTTCGATCTATAATAAGGCAATGGAGAAGAGCAACTAGAACATTTAGCCCTTTCATTTCCAGAGCTGAAACCAGGATACTTGCACTTCCACTTAATACTTGACTCCAAATTAACTATGAACTAAGGCTGCAACTAGAATTTTTTCTGTTATGAAATGACGTATTGATTGTTTTCTCAGTTTCTCATGTGGTTCTCGTGTCCACATGGACGAAGTGAGGTGGCTTATTTTGGCAAACCAAAAGTCCAGAGCTAAATATATTAGTTTAACTGCAATCGAGGATGAAGGAAACCAGCAGAACAAACAGCTGTCTTTCAAAAAAAAAGACTTTAACTGCTGACTATGAAAGTTGAAAGCACTTACTTTTCTCCTCAGTTACTTAAGTTTGTGGGTTTGTGTTTTGTTGATTAGCCGATTGTCTGAGGCCTTGCACCACACACTGTTACAGTATCGTGCAGGAGATAACAGCCAGAATCATTACACAACATTGTTGTTGGTAAGATTAATAGACCTTCTCGTCATCCGTTTACACATAATAGCGTGCTAAGGATTATGACCTGGTCTTAATATTCATAATCCAACAGAGCTTTTATTGATCCAAATTTTTGGATCAAGCCACTTTCCACAGTGTGGTCAACTCACAGAGAAAGCATGTTGCGGTCTACATGATCACATCAGGCTATTCAAGCCACAGAAATAACTGAGGTAGGCCCTTAAAATCTATATTAATAACTTTGTTTAAGAGGTATTTGAAATGCAGACCTCAAACACCGTTCATTAAATAATTTGTCGCGGTTTACTTGACTGGCATCTATAGGGTCACCTACATTACAACGCTCGCTACATAAACGCTCCCTGGATCGTGACATTGTTCCAGTGCATCACAGACTGTAAACAACAGAGCTAAACTGTGAGTGAGAACGAGAGAAACAGAGGGAGAGAAAGAGAACAGTACGCTCCCTGTGCTGACATAATCCCTCTCCCTTCAGCCATAACATGGACTGGACTACTCACTCTTCAGGGCCTGTTGACAACCCGCAAGTGTTACTGCCACACAATAAACTGCAGACAAACCTCAAACAGAGAGATGATTACAACACACAAGGCACTCCTCCAAGCTTTGTTGGCTTGATACTGACCTGGAGTCGAAGTCCACTCATATTACACCACACACGCATGTCTATTAACAACTCGACAACACCTGTGTGTGTGTCCAAGTTACAAACAGGCGACTTCTGTCACCTTAAATGCCATGTTTATTGTGCAGGCATTTGTGACCCGCTGAAGGTGACCTGCAGGCTTGTGGTGGCCGATCCTCGAATTTTAGCAACTGGATGTAGGTTTCCGTTTTGCATTGAAGCTGGTTGGAGCATTCATTCACACAACCTCACCACATGAGAACAGACGCTTGCATTATTTAAGAACAAATCTGATTATTTAACCATCCAAAAATGGATCTGCAACAACTTTGATAAATGAAGTTATTCAGTATGACACAGAAAAGTGAGGACTTACTGAACTGAATATACATTAGTTTGGGTTGTTATGAGAAAATGAACTATTTAAAGATCGCCCATTGATCTCAAAGAAAACTGTGGCTGGCCCATTTTCTGGAATAGATGGATAGTGTACTAATTGAAAAGAAATAACTGACCAAATGATCAAAAATGAAAGTTATCATTAGTTGCAGTTGTACTTTTTACACAACCAGGGTAGCCAGGATGTGTGTGTGACCTGCTCAATATGCTCTTTTAATTTGAAGATGTCGATACTCCTAGTCATAGTTTTGGTAGAAGGTATTGCCATAAATTTAACACTGGTGTTATTGAGCTAAAATGAGAGGTTTGAACAACTCAGACAGTACTAATCCACGGATTATTTGGTAAAATCCTCATGATGGGTGCACAGAATACAACAGAAACCCTTGCTCCCCTGGAGCCAGCTGGAGCATCCCTGAGTAATGCATGTATCTGCAAATATAACATGAGGAGCAATGGCAACCTAAACCGTGACTTTGCTCACTTGTCACAGACACACATCAACTAGCAAACACCTTTGAAAACCCCTTCTCACCGTTCGTAGGTGCTTCCTGAGGATGTACATGATGAAGCCCCATATTCTGGACGTTACGCCGAGAAAAGTGCGGATGCCAAGTAAACACTGCCGGGTCTTCAGCATGTTGACGAGCACGCAAAGACCCCACAGCAACTCAACTTCAATTCTTAGTTGACAGCACGCTTTTTTTCCCCGAGTTGTTGGGGGGTAATTACTGACACAACCTGCCTGCTAGTGGGTCAAAATCCGTCTTTAGCCACAGCCGCCAAACTAGCGATTCAAATGAACAAGAGGCCAAGCAAACGTGTGAGTACCTCGCTCTGCACACTTGTGGCTCAATTAGCATTAAATACGGTGCATTTGCATCGTCACCGTGAAGGATAAACGTGGACGTGGTCAAAAGAGAAGCTGCTGCTGCTGTATGGACCTTTAGCACGCAGCTAGTTGACAAGCTAGCTCAGCGGCTAGCTGTGTACCAACTAACGTTAGCTAGTAGCCGCCGAGCTACCGCTAGCTCGACAGGGTGACCACCTTGAACCTTGGACAAAAATACCCCCCGAAAAAGCTGTGGGGCCGCTCGCTGTCGAGCACCGCTTCAACGCTACTTCTCTCTGTGTGGCGTCCGATGAAAGACAGCTTTTGAAAAGTTCTCCAAAGTCTAACCGGACCGGTTAAAATCAGTTTGTAGTCCAGTGGAAATCCGGAATGAAACTGCGAGCCGCCATCGCCGCCTTGCCGTCACTTCCGCGAGAAACCCTGAAGGTAGCGCGCAGCACGCCCACGTGGAAAGAAAACAAACAGACGTGGACGAGCGAAGATGGCAGTCTGCGCCAATAACCAACTATTTTACCTTCTTTCAACTTTATTCCGTACTGGAGCCACTCTGACAGCCCTGCTGCAGTTCATCTTTATACGTGATATGACATTTATGTGTGTATATGAGGTTTTATTCTCATTTTCACAGTCAGGGATGATGATGTCATTGGAGTCAATAAACATCATCATCCCTCAGATTCAAACTTGTAAAACAATAAAACATGAAAAAAATCATTAGGTTGGGTAAATACAGTTCACAGTATGTATTACACAATTTGGCAGGGACAGTGTTTTACAACTGTCAGGAGACTCGTGGGCTTGCCAGCAGCCCGGTGACAGACAAAGTTTACCACACCTAAATAATTACTTCAAATGAAAAATGAACAATCTCTTTTGACACTCACATGCAAATAATACGAACAAGTTGGTACAAATAGACCCAGGGCATTAATCAGGCTCTGTTAAAACAACCTTAAAGAAAACATAAATGTTAAACATCACTTAAAACAAAATGACATGATGAGTAAATGACTGTATTTATATAAATAACACAAGTGAAAAGAGGCCTAAATTTACTGTTGTGATAATGTTTGGCAAAGAGACAAGCTACTTGTGACCCTCATCACATTTTATGGCCTTGGTATGAACAGCTGTTAGCCATATTTCTTCCATCTCAGAAGGTGTTGCTTGTACTGTAAAATTTTTAGAGGCTCTGAATGAAGAGAAAGAGCTCCAGAAATAAGTCTGAAACACTCGTGATTTTGTGGAACAGAGATGTATGTTTTTCTTTCCTTTCATCTTAACCATGTTGTGACCCTTCGCTATCTACAAGCTGGTGTCTCCTGCAATAAACAAGATTGTGTTAAGTCACTCACTCACAAGCTCATCCATTCCATGCACAGCAGGCATTTTAATGAAAAAGCACAACTAATGTGAAGTTATATTTTAATAATATAATTTTATTCAATAAAAAAACATTTGAAATTAAACATGATCAATAAGAATAAGGAAAAAATGATTTTTTTTTTGATAAACATAATACAAATTTCACGCAGAAATCTTACATATTATATCTCTTCGAAGTTCCAGGAGGTGGTTGTAAGGCTGTGAAGCTGCACTGCAGAAAACAAGCGTCCTCAATAACAAAGAGGACATGAAACATGGATCTTCTAGGCCGTGGGTGGGTTTCATCTCCTAACCCTACACATCCAGATCATCATCTGGGTCCTCCTGGTCGTAGTCATCGTTGGCATCAGGCTCATACAAAATTCGTCCTGAACCTGGGCCTGAGTGGAGCAGAGCTGTTTTCCTGAAGATGTAAAGACGACAGTATTTTTAAAATTATTAAAAAGAAAATGTGAAAAAAAAGTAAAAATGTATTACATATACATATATATATGTCTATGTATATGTATATACACATTTAGAACAACTGTGGAAGAGTTTCTTACTTCTCTTTGCTGAAGACAAAGGGAAGTGCAAGTTTCTCCTTGGCTTCACGCTCTGTATCGGACAAGCGCAGGTTGAAGGTCAAGTTAGCTGTTGGGTCCATCTACAGACACATACAGTTCAAAACAAAATTTAGTTTGAACTCTATCAATATTCTATTGATCGGAAACAAAAACTGTGTTATGTTTCACCTCCTGTTCTGCAGGGTCCGGCTGTTTGAGGCCACTATGGCTGGTCTTACTTTGTACTATGACTGTGAAATCCTCTTTGATGTTGAAAATCTCCTCCTAAGCACAAAAAAATGAGTGTATCATCATTTTAACACTGTAGGTGGGACAAAATAGCCATCACAAAGGAAACACAGCTTACATCTTGTGTAACTTTCCCAGATTTTGAGCGCTTTGTTATTTTTGCCACTGCTTCATCTCCCTTCATCCCAGGTGCCACAGAGATGACTGAAGAAGCCAAGTGACAAACACTTCCGACAGTACCTCTCTGATGCATATCTGCATGGAGCAGACCAATAATAGCTCTCACAGCTCCCCCTAATGAAAATACAGGAAAGAAAAATTTTCACATAACTCAAAAATCAATCAGCTCTGATAACTCAACAATAAGGTGGAGTTAGAAGATAATTTATCACCTTTTTTGAGTTGCTGAAGAGTTTTACAAACAGCAGAAGGACTGACATGTCTCAAAACCCAGGAGAGGGAGTCAATTATCAGAGTGGCTGGTTTGGGCTGTGACGTTTGTTTGACCAGATGTGCAAGTTCTTCAAAATTGAACTGATGAACTGTGAAAGCTGGGTGATCGGTCCAGCCAAGGGGGTCAGTGAAGGCATTGTGAAAGTGTAGTCTGAAAGAGACAGACATAGTTTATTAAATGTCAATTTGATTATTGTTTAAATAGACCACATATATAAAAGGGGTTATACAAAATAAACAACCGAGCAGCAGAATTTTGAATAAGCTTAAGAATAAGTCTTTCCATGCTACTTTTAGGGAGGCCTGTAAAAAGTACATTGCGGTAGCCAAGTCTGCTTGAGATGAAGGCATGTGTTAGTTCTTCAGCACCTTTCTGATTTATAAATGGTCGCACTTTAGCTATGTCTCCGAGGTGGAAGAACGATGTCTTCGTCACCTTATTTGTGTGGGACTTGACTAATAAAACGTCAATACTAGTGGCAAAACATCCATGTTATGATTGATGAACAGTCGAAAATCCAGAGTATAAAATCCAGAGAGAAACAATTTGGGGAAGTTGGTACCTGTGGATCTTTTGTATTTTGCAACTATTCCCCAATATCAGAGTAGGTGGCAATCGATCAATCAGTGATTTCAGCACTGGTCTGAGTTACCTCTGAGTGGGAGATCCTTTTAGTCCATCTCTCAGCTCTTCCTCACTGACCTCAAAGCCGAGGACATGGACAGATTCCTCCCTAGATACACAGATCAACTACATTAACTTACTATGTGACACTGACAACAGTACAGACATAATATGTCACCATAACCACTGTAAATACCTGAGCAGTGTAGCACTGATGAAGCTCTTCAGAAGGTGTCGACCAGAACAACTCGCTGAATCTATCATAAATATAAATGACATGACTTAATGCTTTTCCTTCGGCTCACATTGGTAACAGTTAATATTCATAATAATATAAAGGATACAAAGGCACTTACCTTGTATTATGAGAATCCCTCCACCATCAGAGCCTTGCAATAATTCAGGCAACATGGTACTATATACATAAACTATATGAAGTACAGGTAGCTTTAGCTAGTTAGCATGCCTTGATTCGGTTGATTCGCCGCCTATTAAAACCAGAAAGACATGAGGAAAAATCATAGAACTGTGTAGCCAAATGTCATAAAAACGTCACGTCTGGAAATATTGGATGACAAACACTGAAAATCGCAGTAAATTGTATTTAAGAGGAAATAAAGCTTTCACGAGTCCGGCATTTTTAGCTGGGTAGCATGCTTGCCATAGAAACGTCCGAAACTTCAGATCCCAGAATTCCCGTAACGTTGTAATGATGACATGTGGGAAATGCGGTTCGACGATAGTGAGAACCCGTGCTTGTTTCGAGGCGGATGGCTCGCGCGATAAACTACGTTACCCAGTATGCCTCTCGAGAAACACTGCGCTGCCAGCATCAAGAGGCTTCTGCCGCGCACGGAGAAGACCGTGCGGAATAAAGTCAAAACTCCAGTCGTTTTGTATGCGGGCAGCGAAGAACCGAAAAACTTCACCGAGGAACTTCCCACTATGGACCTACATTAACTACCAGCCGTGTTTATCCAGGGAACCTTTCAGTTCTGCCATATTTCAGTACCGATTGTTATATAAATGCTGTGGCGAAGAAAACGGAGCTTTAAGTACAGCACGTTAAACGACAGAGGTATTAGTATTTTGTCGGGCTAATAACGTTAGTGTGGCCAGAGGCGGTCTGTTTTTGGTACGTTAACGTTAGCTGTTGCAACGGACCCCCAGCGAGGGGATACCACAACTTCGACCCCACAGAGGACGGCTTTTTGAGGAGTTGCTCAGTCTTGCGCGCCCTTGGCTTGCTGCTGCTAAAGTTGGCCGGCGGTAAGGTGCAGCCACGCCGGGGGGACAGCACAGCGCGACGGCCGCTATTCTCCGGCTAGCTCGCCTGCTGCTTCTGTGTTGGATCGAGGCCTTGTCGGTGAGGCGACAATGCTTGACATAATGTCTGAGCACCAAGGTATGTTTCACCAGTATCAACACTGAGACGTTAAACGACCTGTTTCTGTGTGGCGTTGATTTGTCTACTGTTAAATTTGGCCTGTCGCATTTTACTGACATTAAATCTGATTACCTAATGCAAGTTATGGCTAACGCTGATGTTACGTTTGGTTGCGTATGCCATATTAATGTAATGCTTTGCTCTCGACTAACTTGTGTTTTGTCGTCAAAACGTCATTAAAGTTACATTAAAGTCAATATTGATTATCTATTGTTATGTTTGGGTCGGTGGTAATTAGCTAACCCAATGTTAATCTTGGCTGCAGTTAAATTAGCTTGCTAGTTAGTTAAGGCGCCGATCCACCTAGCTTAACGTTAATAGCTGAATTGCTAATTTTACCCAAACACCTCGCTGAAACACTCCGTGGTCTGGCCGTTTAAACTTAAAATTGTGCTTTTGTCAGGCTAGAAAAACATTTTGAACAATAGTTGAATCTTCAACTCGGCCGACTAAACGTTACACCTTGCTAACAAACTAGCACAGCTACCGAGCCTCCCACTTCAATTTCAAGAAAAGCCACCGTTTTCTGTAGGCTAACACAGGATAACTCTCTCAATAATTGAAGATGGCAGATAGCAGTGTACAGTTATAGCTGCCGAGTTCAGACTTATTTCTCGAACATTGCAACTCTTTGAGGAAACCATTAAACCAGCTCAAACCGTATTAGCTACCGTCGTTGCGATAGGATAACGTGTTGTTAGCTCCCACTTCAAATGTCAGCTAACGTTAGCAGGTAGCATCCAGCCAGCACTAAATCTCAAGTTAAAAGCTTGGCAGCCGATATATCTGACCACTGTAAGATCTGTTTTAGTGAATCAGTTGTTTTTAAGCCCGGAAAGGAAGATTGAGCGTTATGCATGGCACGATGCCGAGATATTCAGACTTATGTGTGTAAAGTTCACACAGTGATCGAGTGACACCGGTTGCGGTTGTTGGCAGCTAGTTAGCGTTAACATCAGCTGACAGCTTTTCTAATTTCACCTCCGAACTGTTACCATTAAAGTTTGATGATTATCTAAACAAAGACGGGTTTTAAATAAGCCCAACATTATGTCACCAACAATCTTTGTTTGGTTACTCGGTCCTGTTAGCACGCTAATGCTAACGTTAGCCTGTCGTGTGTAATCGTACCCCTAGGTGCTCCTGTGTTTTGGCCGTTGAAATAAAACGGATTCACTTGTAACTTGCTGCAACTTTGTTTTTTCCTCCATCAGATTCGCTGTTGACGTGCAAAACGGAACCTCTGGTAAGTACAATGATACTTCTTGAAATACTGTGTGTTACTTCAGTAGCTTTCTGCTATTGGTGCTTGTCAAGATCAGCTTCGCCTTTTTTAACAAAAGTCTGTTATCTGTAGCCCCCAGAGAGGAAAAAGAGGACTGTTGAGGACTTCAACAAGTTCTGCAGCTTCGTCCTGGCATATGCTGGTTACATCCCAAGTTCAAAAGAGGTAAGCAGATTTGAATACTGTTGTGGAAGTGAAAAGACAGTTTTTTTTTCCTACCATGCTCAAGTTTTGAGAAAATACTAAAAGAGGTTTTCCTTTGTCCTGTAGGAGAGCTCATGGTCTCCAACATCATCCAGCTCTGCACACAGTTCAGGGCTGTCAGCAGATGGAGGTGGTGGAGGCAGCAGCAGCTCCATGGGCAATACTTGGGCAGATGGAAGCTCTGACATCCACACCATCCACACGTTTGTCCGCAAAGCTCGGGCAAATAAGGGCAAAAATATTCGTCGCATGCACTCTGATAGCACTCTGCTGGACAAGATGCGCCTTAAAGACTCCCTGTATGAGAGCCAGGCCAGCACTAAGGCAGAGCGCAAGAAGGACAAAAAACTGAAAAAGCTATCACTGGGCTCTGCCATGACAGCGGCAGATAGTGGCAGCAGTGAAGGTGAGAAAAGAGCCCGCATCAAACGCAGCAAAAACTCCAAACAGCCGAAACCGAAGAAGCTCAAGAGTTCAACTGCTCAAAGCGAGACAGACTCAGAGGCACGGCAAACACATCCAGAGGTACGACCAGTCAGAGAGGAGCTGGCGGTGCACGGGAGCTCTAACTCGAGCATGCAGGGCCTGGGAAAGATGCAGCCAGACGAGTCTATCAGGGAAGCAGAGATGAGCTCCAGCGAGGGTGAGACTTGGATCGCAGATGAAGACATCATGGTCGAGTCAGGTATGTCATTGTGATTTTTATGAAATTCCTTTTATTGCAATAGTCTCAATTTACATAAAGAAACATTTAATCCAAAAATCCTTTTATTGTTATCTCTTGTGACTTGTTTGGTTTTCTCAGTAGTATACATGTGTATTGTCTGCGCTCCAATAAAGGCTGATTAACTGAGTTCTGTGTGTCATCACAGGGGACGATTCATGGGACTTGATCACCTGTTATTGTGGGAAGCCATTCGCGGGACGGCCAATGATCGAGTGCAACCAGTGCGGCATATGGGTGCACTTGTCGTGTGCGAAGATCAAGAAGTCCAACGTTCCCGACATCTTTTACTGCCACAAGTGCAGGGACTTGCGGCGGTCGGGACACAAAAAAGACACCTAGAGATGACGAGGACGGGAGGGACGAGGAGCACCCTCCCTCTATTTGCTGTCCTCTGACACTTGTTTTCTTTGATGCCTACAGCCAAAACAGCCTAAATTATCACCTGGATGGCAACTGTATTGTCAGTTTGTAGGATTTCTTTTGACAATCACAACCATTCTTATTTATCCCTCACCGTTTTTTTTAGTCTTCTTTTTTTTTTTTTTTTGGCTATTGTGAAGAACTGGACAAAAGGACAGCGGAGAATCATTTCTTTGTAACTAATTAATCCCTTCATTAATTGGCTTTATTCTTATACACTGTGCTGGTGATATGCACATTTTTTACATTTGTTCTAATATTCACTGAAGGTGTATTTTGACTTGTAAGTTATTTCTTGAGGATGCCGACAAATCAGTGAATTTCCTTTTGTGTCTCAAGGAGTATCATTTTCAGTTGGAAAGCCTTTTTTTTTATCTTGGCTTTAAATCAATGAAAGTTTTACACATTGACAAAATGTATAGCGTAAGAAATGGAAAATGTCACTCCTGTTATTTGTTTGGAAGTATGTCGATGCTAGGTGGGCAGCTCATTTTATTTTCCATTGTATTTTGGCAGTTTACTTTTTAGTTTGCCCCCCCCCTCCCCCCTCGCCTTCAGTGGCAACCACTGAACGAAAAAATGTAGAGATCTCACTCCTTTTTAGAATAAGTGATCTCTGAATTTATAGAATCAGCCAACGTATTATTTAGCAACTGCAATTGTGTCTAAATTGCTAAATTTCAAATTGCACACAGACAATTCTTTCAGCAGTGCACTTTTTAAAATATGAACCCACCTATCATTTCCACTGCGTACGTGGATGATACTGGGAACATGATGAGCTACAGCTGAATAAATCTCTACTTGGCATGTAGCTGTGTACATTTATGACTGAGCGCTTAATGTTTCTCCCTGTCTGGCTGTTGATCAATCATTGATAGCCATGTACCATGAACAACATTTACATTGAAAACTGTTCAATTTTGATGTTTTTGTTTCATGTGTGGTTATTGTTTTTTTTTCTTGTTTTCAACAAAAAAACCAACTCATCGTCTGAGGGTCGGGGAGGGTGCGGGGGAACGTTGCTGTAAGACAGAATGGTTTGGCAGCGCTTCATGACATCAAGGTGGCTCCGAGGCTTGTTTATGAATGGTTGTAAAATATTTGTTTTTTTTTTTCTCCTCTATTTCACATAATTGTTTATTTCTTAGCTTTCTGAGAAGCGGGTTTAGAGATGCACCCGCATCAGAGAATGGACATAAGATTGTCTCACATCGAGAACAAAGTTGTAGTTGTACAGAAAATAAGTTGACGCCGCGTAGGTTTGTGGCATTTGTTTATGTTGTTTTGTTTTACCATGTGCTTTTCTTTCGTTGGTGGGAGAGTCTTGGTAAGTCTCCAGTAGCAGTTGCACTCTCTCTACGACATCTATTCTGTGTACATATCCTGTTCTTTGACAACTGTACATATGTGAAAGTGAAGAGAGAAAATACCCAAGCAAAATCTATATTTTCTGCAGTCTGATATTGTTTTCTTTAATTGTAGCTTGAAAAATAAAAGTCTTTGGGAACATAAAAGTATTATTTTTTTTAAATCATTTTTATTGAGAACCACTTACAAAACAGTTATATTATCACATTTTATTAAGATGTTAGCACACGGAGAAGTGTTTGTCTTATTTGTGTCTTCTACCAGTAGGGGGAGATGGTCAACAGGCGTCTCACTTGTTAGTATGGCAGCGAGTTAAATAGGAGGTAATTAATGAATAAATACAGCTAAAATAACAAATATCACACATGAATTGACTTTGAGAAAATGTGAGAAAGAGCTCAGCTGCTGGAGGTTCTCCTCAGGCCCTGTATTCTTCCCAGTCAAGGTCGGGCTCATCCTGCAACAGAACATCAACACCATCAGCTCTTCATTCAACATGACACAAGAACAAAGTCTCGGTGAATAATTGATGATAAACCATTGTTGTAGTTTATATGAGTTGACTGTATAATTGACTCCCAGTGTCAGGGGAAACCTGGACGAGCCGTGCAAGTTGAAAATTGTTTATGCAAATGATGTGAAATTGGATGTCATCTAAGAATTAAAGAGGGAAATAGACATTCAGGTCTGTACGAAGTGAGAGTGGGTGCAGATTGTGGCATTTAAATGACATTGTAACTGATTTGTTTAGGAAACAAATTATGTAAGTGTCGATTGTTCAAATACTATGGCACAGAGTGTGACTGTTAAACAACACGTCTGGGCTCCTGTGTAGTGGCTTCATTTTATTCTCGATACTCACCTTTCGGGTTCGGAAACTGGACATTTGAAAGCTGCCGATGGGGTCGAGTGGAGCGACCTTCCTCCTGTAGACACAACCAAGAGAGAGAAAAGAGGCTCAGTCCAAAACTCTGAACTTATTTCTTACTTTTGAATTCTAAAAAACACATTGGCCACATAAAATAAGAAAAAGCATCTTGACATTATACATAATCATCACAGGTGTAACTATCAGCAAAATTAAGAAAATTAAAATTTGTATCATAGGGTTTGTCACTACAGAGTTTTAATTCATAATTATTTCAATGGTCGTTGATTTAAAACAATTACAAAGTATTAAGTAGTAAGTGAAAGAAGCTTTATTTCTGTGTTCATGTCATTATATGTGACAACAAAGCTTCCCCCCTGAGATTGTCAGTTGTCCTCACCTCTTCTCGTTGGCCTTGCGTTGGTACTGGTACTGGCTCTGGCGCTGGCGCTGCAGAGACAGGTGTTGGTCTGTTGGGGTGAGGAAAGTCTCAGAGTGAGAAGGACGACTGTCCATGTCTCCTGCGTCGCCCACAGACAGGTCTCCTCGCTCTGAGCGATCAGGCAGGCGGGAAAACAGCTCCTGGTCCAACCAGCTGAGCTCCTGCAGGACAATAAACCACATTATTAAAAGAGAAATTTACTACACAGGATTATTTGATGAAGTTTATTTGGTTATTTATTTGTCCAAAAATGCAACAAAAGCTCACCCTTTTGTTTCTGAACCTGCTCGGCAACACAGCGGCAGAGAGCTCCTCCAGCAGCAGGTACAGAGCCAGGATAGGTAGCAAACACCTGGAGCAAAGCATCTGAGCAGGATAAAACACACAAAGTCACGTCTCTGACTCACAGTGAAGGAACAACAGTACAACAGCGACTGTCTGCTCACCTTGAATCTTCTGGTTTCTCTGTGCGGTCCTGGACCTCAAGGCTCTTGGTTGCAGCGTTGCGTCTTCTGAGCCACTGACCAGTCTGCAGGGTATTTGTAGCCATGCATCTAGGGTGGGTTTATATCATGGGACTGGCACCAGGGGGGCTGTTTAGGCTAAGTGTGTGTGTGTGTGTGTGTTTGTGTGAGTTCAGAAATGCCAATTACATCTGCGGCTGTCATCATTACTTTCCAACCTCTGAAGGCACTCTGAGGAGATCTGAAGGGCTGACAACATGCCTTGACACACGAACATACATATGCACATACACACCGTCCCAACAACAACGCCCTCTTCTACTTTCCTCGCAGTCAGACGAGGAGAGATCGGAGCAGGATAAGGCCTTTGTTGAGGATGTTGACTTGCCTCAGGGTAACACATTATCCCCCCCAGGCTGACTGCAGCCTGAGTACCCATGTTAGTTTAACCACATAAACATGTATTTTGTGTCCCCATGTAGGAGTTATTGAAGCTGGTCTGTAGATTGAGCTGATCGATAGGACAGAAATCAACATTATAGTGATACTAATGCAGATAAATGTAAAGACATAAGTGTCAGCACAATTACATATAAAATGTTCAATATATGTTCATTTCAATGAATTTGGTTCCACCACTGCATAAAAATGTTGTAAATCAACAACTAATTGTCATTATATCAAGAAACTGTTGTCTATTGAGTATTAAAGAGTGAAAAATGTTCCGTGCAATGTGATACTTTGTCTTTATGTAAGACCCTGACATTTCTATGAAAGTGTTGAAACACATTGAAAATATATAGGCTACATAGTATTCACAACGACAAGTATACACATATTTTCTAAGTTTGTTTTGAAACGAGACTTGAAGGGCTCAGTTATAACTAAAAGTTAGTTGACATTAGAGAAATCAACTGAAAGTCCTGTTACAATGTCCAAAGTAATAATCTAATAAACATGTGTATGTGTGTTATGTAATTGACAACCAGAAATGATCAATTAATCAATGACCCACGTATCCACATGTGCACTGTTTCAGTGTGTTTGGGTTTAAAAGACACAAAGGAAAGCACACAGAGATCAGAGATAGCATCAGGTCCCCAGTGTGTGCAGCAAACTGGACGACTTGATCACTTTGCTTCGCCTGACTTCACCGGCGGATAGCCACCCAATTCAGACCACACACAACTCTCTCCACCCCTCAGAAAACAAAACAGAGAGGAGACAGCGTAGCAGGGATGGATGGAGAGATTGTGGCAGAGGATGGGGCCGGGGACCGGGGGTGGTCCACTCAGCATATGCTCGTTCAGACACGTTTTCACTTTTCCTCTTTTCCCGCCCTGTCCTAATTATTTCTATTTTGGGACACCGAGGCCTACCAAACATAGAGCCAGTGCTGATAGATCAGGCATGTATAAATAAACCGAGGCAAGGCTGGCAGCATGTCAGCAGGGGCAGAGGCCAGATAGGCTGCACTGATTACCTCCTTTATCAGGGACAGGCATCATTAGGGGCCTCAGCCTGGGTGTGTGGCTGTGTTCACTTATGGCAATACAGGACCTAATGTCCTCCTGAAGATGTAAACTGTCAGTTTAGTTCAGGGTAGTTTATGGTTTGGGCTTTCGTTTAGGGTTGTCATCAGCATCAGGCAAGTTAATTCAATGACACCGAGGGCTACTTTAAAGCTTGCTAATACCAACCTTTCAAGTGTCATTAAAAATATAGAGATAAGTGAAAAAAGTTATGTAAAATAGTAAATACACCTTTTTTTTGTTTCCACTTGCGAGTTAGATGAGAAGATTTATCATTATCACACCAAAATATCTACAGCTATTCGCTAGCTATCTTAACTTAGCACAGCGACTCGGGGAAACAACTAGCTTAGCCTTCTCCCACCTCTAAAACTCACCAATTAACATTTTAATATCTTGTTTGTTTGACCCCAAAGAGGACAGTTGTGTGTTTATGTGAGATTATGTGCAGTGGTTTTCTCTGTGCTAAGTAGCCTAAAGCTAACCAGCTGCTAGCTCTATCTCAAAAGCAAGATGTATTGACCTTTTAGAGAAAAATTATGTCAAAAACCATTGAATAATTATATAATCTATCTGTATCTGGATTTGGTCCATTTTTTTCTGTATCTAATATTCATATATGCATGTCAAATTACCTTCACAAATGATATTTGGGTTTTTAATCTATCAAACAGGTATTTAAAAAAATATTGTATTTCTTGAAAAGTAAAGTTGCACAGAAATA
>OMNW01009467.1:0-12299 GCA_900303245.1 Selene dorsalis
TTTTGCCAGTTTTAATTTTTTTTTTTTTTGACATTTAACTTTTGAGGCCGAAGGTAGATCTTACTCTGTGCGTTACTTGATTGGTTTAATCAGTTTTTCTCTTGTATGAATGTGCTATATAAAGTTTGACTACACCTTTTCATGCACATCTCCCTTATTGCTACATAATCAGAAAATAAAGCACAAAACCTTGAGAGATTCTTTCAATGCAAGGCGTCATCCTCCGAATCAGTAGTAGAATTATGCACAGAAGTGTTTACCCAGACATGAAGGTTGGTGAAGAGACCTCTGGGCTGAGGCAAAGAAAACTAGACCCTGCTCTTGACATAATTGAAGCACTCAGGTGGATGTGGTTGGACTGTTCAAGTGCATTACCTTGGGCTGAGGTCATGTGATGGTTTTGTTCTGAATTTTATATTTATTTATTCAGAACAAAACACAGCAATCATCACAATCACTGTGAGGCTCTTTTGGAGTAGATGCATAGAAATCATTATCCAACATGAACTTATCTGCCCAACTCAACTTCCAATCCATTGACAAGGCAATATTTGGTTTCCTTTTCATATGATGTCCTTGCATGCATGTTGCAGGATCTGCTGTGACTTATTGTGATGGATTCATTTCCCTTGTGCCAATTTCGGATAGATAGTTAGGTGGAGTTCAAGTTACAGCCAGGAAGGAAGGGAACACACTGACCCAAAACATGTTGTTATTTGTCAGCCTGATCTTCCGGCTTCATTCATCACAGGACTTTTTAAGGCAAGACATGTGACAACACAACTCAATCATGTTTTTAAGCTTGAAAAAAATGAAAGAAAGGAAGTCTTTGTTATTTCAATTTTCTTTCATCTATCAAGTTGCCTTAAAGGGCTGTTTGTCAGAAACAGGTCTGAATTTCAAGATGTGATACCAGAATGCTCTTGTTCTTGATAGTAATGTGTTCACATTACACAAACATTTCAGTGACACTTAATAATGCTAAGATAGGCACTTTCTTTAGGGGTCACCTTTTCATGTCTTTTGTTACCACAGTTGTGGGGTTAAAAAGTGGAAATACGACATTCATGTTACAAAACAATCCCCCAGTCGCGTTCCCTGAACGTGGCAATACTGTAAACTTGCTGATGATCACTGTGATAGATTAACCCGGTGCAGAGCAACTGTAAAGTTTCTCCAAGCTGACTTTCAAACAGTGTCATCAATCATTTTGAGACGTTTTAGTCCATTTTCCACCTTAGGTATCCATCTCATCATTGACAAAACTGTCAACAGATGAAAAGTAATCGGGAGGGAACCAACAGAAATACCATGTCAATCGTTCATGACAGAGAAAAGTAAATGTCCTTTTATACTGAGTGAAGTGATTGTGATATTCAATTATGCAAAATGACAATGTGTAGAAAGCCTTCTCTGATGGATGTAAACAGCTTGATTGAGCTGATTTCACAGCCAATGAAAGGCTAATCAGTAACCTAACACATTCATTAGTGTGTCGCACATAACTCTCTGCTGCATGCACACACAGGTCGAGCTAACACTTTATTTATAGTTGAACTGAACGAGCATGTCATTTGTGCTTTGAACTGGAGCACACAGTTGAAATCTCTGTCCTCTCTTATTATGTTTAAAGCACTGAGCAGAGAGAGGTGCTGAGGAACATATCACTGGAGAGTTGCCACAGGGAAGAAGGTTGTGACAGGCACTGAATCTTGGCCTTTGGGGGCAAGTCATTTTATTGTGTTTTAGAGGTAGGGGACTTCATTCAACTGACACTGACAAACAGGTAGTTTTTTCAATTTAAAATAGTACCTCCAGTGCTAGAGGTGAATAACAATCATATGGTGTACAATGCAACTGTGACTTTTTTCATTGGGGTAATTCTCAATTCTCAAAAATCATACAGTGAAATACTTTTTATGTTTATTTTTCACTTACTAGATTTAATTTGAATTGTCTTTTTGTACATATCAAAGAAATGCAAAAGAGAGTGTCTGTGCTAGTGTCATAATTTAATAATTCTTTTTACAGGTTTCCACGAACTAACTTTCTTTTCCTTCCTGTCCTCTCTCTATATGGATACTGATTACAAGAAAGTGATACAAACATTAATGCCCCTTAAAAACAGAAACGTGGCTTTTGCTGAATTTAATTTTTGAGAATTTGTGTGTGTGCGTTATACTTCAGCAATCCATGAAGGAAGTGGATTCCTGTTAGAAACACAAATTTGCATACAAATGTACACAATATAAAATCTCTGCAGATTTACATCAGACTCATCCCAGAATAGTTTCCAGCAACAATATCTATGCATAGATCCGTAAATGTTCATGTTGTGACTGCTAAAATATGAAATATTTCACTCTCTAAATACATTGTTAGCAACATGGCTGTTGTTATCTATCATGCTGCAGCTTGTAAGTCATGTAGTATAAGGGTGCTTAAGTGAGACTGCAGATTTAAAAGTGTCACATTAAAAGCAAAAACCCCAGGCCATGTTTGCAACAGTTGAGTATGCAGGTCAGGGTCAAACGAGACGAGGCAGCTGCTGTGTTTATCTCAGGTTTTTGGTGCTGTGGAGCTTCTGGGTTGAGCCAGGAAGTCTCTGTGTACGCTTGAAAATCCATCCATATGGTAATGCCATACTGTTAAGATCACTTTCATACATTACACATCTACAGATATTCCTTACATGTAACAGAGTAGGAAAATTGAAAATGGCAGAGATGGTATTCAAATCAGTCTACATGTGTGCAAGGATACAAAATCACTGCTGTTAATGAAACTGAGTAATCCACACAAAATACTTTTTTGAGTTGTCCACATTTAGGTTGATTGGGTTACTGTGATTACACATTCATCCTACTTATCACTGAACGCCACAATGCTGCATCCATCCGGTGGCTGTACTGCCAATAATTGTCAAAAAGATCTATCTTTAAGTGTTGATTTAGAGATGGAAAAGGCAGTCATGTGAAATTGATGGATTTGAAATATAAGCTTCAACAAACATCTGATTACATCTTGGTCAGTCAGGCAGATTGGCTATTAGCTAATTGATTCTAAGGAGTGCACTGGATGGCATCACGTGATAGATCACCATTAAAAACAAGATCACATCTAAACTTGACCCTTGGCTGCGTTACGCATTACATTTGTTTGAGTCATACATTAGTGAGGCTACTTAAGCAAAAGTGAAGGGGCAAATATGGAATATTCAGTACGAGGTCATGAGCAGTGACAGTATGGACAAAAAAAAACAAACAAGTCATACAAACATAAAAATATACACTGCATAACACTACAGACCTACTGTAAGTGATTCATAGAGTGATGTCATACCACATACTGCCAACAAAAATACATCAAAAACTGAAATTTTGACATTTTTGACTTTTTTCCCTGCGTATTTTGTTTGTTTGTTTGACACAAGCATTTTGTCAGTGTCTCAGAGAGACAAAAAGAAATTCAGTAGAGACTGAAGGACACATTACATCAACTGTCACCTATTGATAGCAAAAGATATGAGTCGCCTACAGTGATGACAGATTACCCACACGGTCTATTGATCATTCAGTATCCATGCCAACATTGATAAGACAAAATCGTATGGCCTATGCTGTAGGTTAAGCTGAAAGGTAAAGTTGTATGACATTCATGGTGTATCTCCCAAAAATACCTGAATTCCGTTTGAGACATTATCAGTGTGTTACCACAGGCAAATGTATTCAAACTTAACATCGGATGACAATAATCAGATTTTATCATCCCAAATTATAGGAATGGCTGCCACCCACGATGATAAATCCATGGTGAGTACCAAGATCAAGATGTTTAGATTAAATCGGTGGAGTGGCACTGATTTGTGTATTGGAGTAGTAAACTGCTGGAAGCCAACAGTTCACAACAACAGTTGACAACAGCGACATCTACTGCGCAAATTTGTGAGTAGCAGCAAAATCATTCATGAGACGTTCATGACCCCCCTCTGACACCTGTGATTTTCTTTGTCATTAATTCATTAGCTACTTATTGAAAAATATTTACAACTACTCACGTTTAGTTGTGTAGGTTCGGTCGATGTAATAATCTGATCACGATTTTCTAAGTGTCAAATATGGAATTTAATTTTTCTTTATGACAGTTATTATCTAGACATGGTAAATCCTGCTGTTCAACCATCAGATGTACTAAATGGGCTTCAATTTATTTATTTGTTGTTTTTTCTAAATCAGGGGTTTTCAAAGTAAATATATTGATCTTTCCTGTAGGATCTGTAAGATTTACAAGCTTGTTTCTCAGCAGCATATATTAATTATCATAAAGCACTGGCAAATAAGCCTCCTCCTCCGTGTTCTCCCTGTGTGATGGCCTGGGTAGTAGACAGTCTGAGGACAGAGAGCTTTGAGGCTGAAGTTTATAATAATGAAATGCACCACTGTGACAGGTCTCTGAACGCCTTCACCACATGTCAGCTGTTCAGCTGTAGTAGAAGAAAACTCGGCTCTTTTCAGCTCCAGGCGTTTAAAAAAAAACGCACGCTGTACCACTGGTCCTGCTGCATACCATGTGCACCACACATGATGCTCAGCACCATACCTGATCTTCTGTGTTTTTTAACTGGGATAGTACCACAGCCAAAGTAGTACATTCAGCTGAGCCTGAGGCCAACATACAACACACAACGGTGTGGTGTTGTTGTCTTCTCTTTGGACAGACAGCTCCACTCTCCCTTGTTTGCATGACACACACCTAAAGCATAATCGTAGCCTGTGTGTTACAAAATGGCGTTTTATCATATTGCAAAATAATTGCAAATGCAGTTAATCATTCAGCCCTATGTGCACATGACATTTCACTCCCCCAGGGGAAAAAACGCTGCTATAGGCTATATTGTTTCTCCAGCTGTTTTGATTCTCAGATGATATGAGCACCATGTGCAGCTGATACTCACAAAGCTGTTGCTACTTCAGGTGAATTGTCATTAAAAGTAATTTTCACTGACAAACAAAACCTACATAAACAACAATGAGCGGAAATTATATCAAAACAATGTCCAAGTAACAATTACACATGGCTCGCTACTCAGATACTAGTTTATTATTGTTCCATCACTTAGGATATGATGTTCAGGTTTTGAATTAACTGAATTATGATTGTTTCTATGTAACCAGTATCATCAACTGTTTGCATAAAGATGAGTTAGTGATGAATTGGCCAGAAAACCAACTTTCGAGAGAGGATGGGATTGTCGTTATAACCTTAAAGTGAAGTAATACAAGCAACAGAAAAAGAAAAAGGGCTCATGAATATACTGGATATGATCACAGAGTTGAAACTAGGGTAAAAGTTAATCCTGCTTCACCCCCCTTCTAAGTATCACGATGATAAGTTGCAGGTGAAAGGAAATTTGTAAATGTTTGTGATTACAAATCATGCAGAGGCTGATGTTGCATACTACATCCACTAGATGGCCTTTAGCTTCCACCGTGATCTCACGACTGAGGCCGTGTATTGAACTCAATGCAAAACATCTATCTTGAGGATGGTGTGTATTTGTTCTGGCATAGTCTGTCAATCCTGTTTAAACCTAAATCTAACCCCAAACCTAAATCTGAGGGATTCCACCCCGAAAAAAAGCTGTATCTTTATGCTTTCTTGAGCATTGTGGCACCTTGTCTACAGCCAACATGTACTTCAAAATGTGTTTGTTTTCAAAGTTCATCATGAACAATGTCAATAAAAAAGTTCTTTGTAACCAGTATTAATAATACGGTGTTTTCTTTCGCAAACATAACAGTTCATTCTGTCCTGTTGCATGGTGCAGTCCCAACACACTAACCACACACACACAGCCTCTTTCTTGAAAACAGCTTGTTTCAGGTACCACTCTCTATCCCCTGCTGCTGAACCAGCAACACGGTGTTATGAAAAGACTGCATGCATTTTCACATTGCTGTTGCTATTTGGACAGGCTGGGTATCATGTTTTGTGTGCGCGTCCTGAGACCATAGACCATGGTCACAGACTGTATAGGCTGAGACGCCGCGAGGTGAAACAGAGAGACGCGTCATGAAGAGTCACGAGCCAACACAGGAAGTTCCCTCCTACCGTTGCCAACCTCAGTAACTGCTATGAATACACGACAGACTTAGTGGACAGATAGTGTTTTCGTGCCAAATAGAAGCGCATTGATGTTGATGTCCCACACCACAGTGAAAAGGCGAATGTTAACACGATGGGAGGAACTGTCGGAGTCGTTATTTTGTCCCTCATTTTCGCGGTGTCACAGGTAAGTTGGTCAACGGTCAAAACAGAAACTGGACAAGGGATGTGTTAGCAGTTGACGGGAGCGAAAGCTTGAATTTCTATCGAAAGCCGTGTGGGTTGGGGACTAGTGGCCGTGTATTACATTACATACTGTAGATAATACACTGAGTCAATCTGTATGTCAGTAGAATCATGTTGGCCAATATACAACTAGACCAATGGCTGCTGTCGGCGTGCTAATGCTAGCTCTCACGCTAGCCCCAGCTAGTTTGGTTGGAGCTGACATCAAATTAGCTTTTGAACTATACGGTGTTTTCCTGAAGGGGATAGAGTGGGTTTAAATTAAAGTTTAAAACCACGCGCAAATCGTTGAAACCTCACAATGCCAACTTATTTAGAACTAAAGACTTCGACGTACCATATCATCTCAGGGTCCAGGCAATAAGGAAGTTCATAAGCTACTTCTATCGGCCATTTAAAACAATGGGGTGTGTTGATTTATTGATGCGTGTTTGTTCACACTTGGAATTTCAACTAAACTGATTAAAAAATTAAAGGCAGACAAAAGTCCACTGAGAGCTTAGAGATGTGTTTAAGTCAGTCTGATCTGTATTACACCACAGGAGGTCTAGATTCGTTCATTTACAGTTCAAATAACATTAAGTAAATGGCTGTTTCAATGTAAAGCGGCTCTGTTTATTTAAATGTAGTCATGGTAATGATGCTAAAACAAATGTGTAACATAGAGGTATGAAAATGTGTGATAAGATCTAGCAGGCTTTAAACGTTTTGCTTGAGAGACCCAAGTACCTAAATATGAGCAGTAGCTTTTTGTAAATCTACGGCCTCAGTGTGGATGTCATTGACAGTAGTTCCACCAACAGTGAATACAGCTGATGTCAGAAGTATGAAAGGCTAGGTTTCCTGTTCACTACAGTAGCACTTGGGTTTTAAAATGGTTTAAAATGAATGGTAGGCTTTGAAGAATTTCTGTTGTTTCCTAACAGATAAACTGCCAAGAAGCAATTCTGCACATTTCAAGTGGAAGTACAGAGAGGGAGTATTGCATCGTCCACAATCACTCCTGGACCCCCTTGTCCGAAGCCCTTGATGCTGCTGTAAGTTGTTAATACTGCACTATTAAAAGAAATAATGGCAACAATGTGGGATAAAACTGTTGTTTGTTGTGTGTACGCTGTGACCTCGTTCAGAAAGTTATAATGGGCAAGTGGACAAAAAATTTGTCCTTGTAGTGATGAATCTATTATATTTTTTTACTTTTCCAGACACAGTATACGCTGGTGAACATGGCTTCCACTGTGCTGTGTCACGGTGAAGGGATCAGTCCGGAAACGTTTAAAGGCAAAGCAGTAGTGGTGATGAGGGGGGACTGTGATTTCAGTCAGAAAGCTACAGTTGCTCAGAGCCTTGGAGCTACAGCTTTGCTTATTGCCAGCAATACAACTTTGGTAAGAGAACTGCATCCAGCTATATTCTGTTGTTGAGGGTTTTATCACAAAGGAATGTGATTTGACATTTCTCCTAAGCTTTTAATGTGTTTTAAAGTACTATCCAATCCCATACATGAGCCATTATATTTTATTTTTGTTGTTTCTTTGTTGTGTGTATTTGTCTGAAGCCAATCATATCGTAGTGCACTGACATTACAGTGTAGATGCACTGGAAAGTGATTGAGAGGGGGAAGTGACGTAGCGGTGGTTTCGATCATGGGGGTTTCCATCGAAATAAGAAAAAGTGCTATCATATGCATATTTTTTTTGACATGATGCATAACATGACACAAATCTCACTGATGATAGTAAAGTAGTTTTCCTCAATCTAACTAACTATATCCATAAAATATTTTTTACTAATTTACTACCACCTTACTACTCTGCTTTTCAGATCACTCCATCAGCCAATGACTCGGAGTATCAAAAGGTTCACATCCCTCTGGCTCTCATGAAGTACAGAGACCTCTTGGAAGCACAGCAGGTCAGACAGACTTTTCCTGATGCTGTTGGTCTGGTCATCACTCCCTTTGTTGAGGTTAATCTAATCAACAATTGTGTTTGTCTGTCCTCAGGTGTTTGGTGATGGGATGCAGGTGAAGATGTATGCTCCTCCTCGCATCAAGATTGATCCAAGCATTGCAGTCATCCTGCTGATTTCCATGGTCACAGTTGCACTGGGTGGATACTGGAGTGGGGCATGTGAGAGGTGAGATATTTCAGCTACACATACAGAGCTGTAGGCTTTATGCTTTGAAATGTCAAGACTAAAGCAAATAATAGTATATTGGATTATTATTTGATTTACTTGGATTCTTTAAAAAGCTTCTTCACAGTTTGCGAATGCATCAAGCAAGTACACAGTCAGGTTTTTCTGCATAATGACTACTTAACAAGCTGGCGGTGACACATATTTTGTACCATGCCCAGCTCTTGATGACATCCCATCGGCTATTTGTGCCACTCCCAGCTCTTGATGAAACCTGATCAGTTATTTTCTAGCAAGTTTCACATTGGATTTTATTGTGGCGTGATGCTGATTGGCTGGTGTTAGCTCACTGGGAAAGGCTCTGACAAAACTGCTGAAAAAGACGAGAGCTGAAACTTTCCTCCAAAGAGTAATTATAACATGTAACTATGCCTGCAGCATGGGTGTCTCTCCAAGCGGGTGACTGTTGTCTCTTGTGTATCCAGGAATATCCATGTTAAGGTCAATCTTTATTGTCACAAAACAAGCAAATTGTGTTGCAGCGTACTGCTTAACATAAAAGACACAACAGACACTAAAACAACATGCTCAACAACACTACTGTATAATGGTGACAGGCAGGACAGACAGGCATCAAAGCCACAATAAAATCTATTAAAAGAAACAGAAACATCTGATGAATTAACCTCACATTACATCAGTGTTTACACTGACCTTATCAGCAGGAGAATCATGAGGACATGTATGACATTGCAGACATTGCTCAATTATTATAAGCAGGTAAAAAGTAATAGTTCCTTTTATTGACAGGATGTGATCTGTTTGTCAGGTATAAAGTTTGTGCTCAACCACAGGAAGTGAAAGAGGCCAGGGAACAACAGGATTGGTGTCAGAGTGCAGGACAGGATGCAGCAGCAGTGGAGTGGACAGTGATGAGAATGGTATTCCCATTCTGAGACCTGGAATAACTGAAGTTTGTGTATCTCAGATGATATCAGTTAATAGCAACAGCATTGGGGTAGAGTGTGTTTTTACTCTAGCAGAATTCTGGAAGAATAACACTAACAAAACACGATAGGGGGCGGGAAAAATATTCAATTGTTACATGGTTATAGAAGTATACTTGTGTTGTTTGTCTGTCTATATGCAATATTTTTGTGGACGTGACATCTAAGGAATACTTCGGTGAAGCACAAATGTTCACTGGGATCCTAGGATTAACTGATTCAATTTTGGGTGTCAAAGGTCAAAGTTTACAGACTTATTAACCTCACAAAACGTGGTTTGGACCTTGTGAACGCAACATCTCAAACTCCTCAAGGGAATCCCTTCAAAAAAATTCACAAATATCAATTATGGCTGAAGCAAAAACTGATAAGACTTTTGTGGCCAAATGTCAAGGAACAAGATCACGGTGACCTCAGACAGCACATATTAACCATTACCCAAGACTTCACAGGAGTTACCACAAATTTCACACAACTGGTTAATATTTTATATGATCCTGGATAAACTGGGATGGACTGTGAGACTAGTCTTGAGTGAAGGAGAGTTTTTTTTTCTTTCACCGCATCTTCTGAGGCTTCCTGTTATAGTTAATTTTTGTCCTTTTGGCAATTTACCAGGTTTCACATGAACCCTTGAGCCAGTTGAAGGCACAGTACATATGCAGGTGTGTGCAGATGAACGAATGTACCACCCCTGCCTTGCTCTGAGCCGTTAAAATGCCAGACAGTCCATATGTTTTTCTGTTTGTTGCAGAGAGCGGTTGAATAGGGGTGCGGCTGGGGAAGGAGGGGGCGAAGGTAAAGCAGACAGTGGAGAGCTTTTCCTGTACTCTCCCCTCAAAGTCGTCATCTTTGTTGCCATGATGTGTGGGATGCTGGTCCTCATGTACTACTTCTACAATGTCCTTGGTGAGTGGGACAAAAAAAACTGCTGCTGTCTATTCAATGAAGAAATCTTTTCCACTGTTTTGTTGATTTGAGCTGTTTTTTGTTTGTTTTTTTCTTCCCCAGTTTACATCATTATTGCTATATTCTGCCTGGCTTCTGCCTCTGCACTGTTCAGCTGTCTTGATGCAGTGATGGAAAAGATCGGCTGTGGCACTGTCAAGTATGAACAACCATCTTTCAACAACATACACACACACACAAATGAACTCACTGCAGAAAAATAATGATATGACACTAGGCATTCTACCCAGCTTAGCATTATTGAATGTGTGTAAATGTTTTTCTTCTTTCCCTGGTTTCTCCATACATATGGCTACAGTAACCATTTTCTGTTCAAAACAAGACAGACATTGTGGTCACAGTGGAAGATGTGAAACTTAGTACTGTTTCCTGTTGTCTTCTCCCTATTCCAAGTCTGTCTCTGAATCACACTCTGGCAGACAAGCCCCAGCTGCTGAAAGCCTTTGTTTATTTGAATGCGTGTCTGTGCCTTTGTCTAGCTTCTCTGTCAGAAACTGGAACTTCTCAGTGAGGTCTTTAATTTTGGCTGCGGTGTGCATCAGCATCTCTGTGGTCTGGGGAGTCTACAGAAATGAGGACAGGTACTGTGGGCCCCCACATAATACACAATCACTATTTCTCTGTCTACCTCACACACTCAGCCACACCTGTGCTGCCATAGGGAACTGTAGAAAAGCAGGAAATAATCTGCTGAACATACAGTAACTCTCTAGTGGAGCACCAAATTATGGTTTAACTTCCTGCTTTGGTGTTATGGTGAAAGTTGTATTATGCATCACAATTGGGTATGTTTAACATGATAATGATGCTGTGCCATTACTTTTAGAGTTTGGTTAGTGTTTGCTTAATAGTTAAGAATATTCTCAGTATCTCTGCCACTTGACATGGTGTGTGTTACTCCCATGATCTTTTTCAATCAACATAGTGTCAAGATTTTCTTTATTGCCATGTTTCTGCTGCATCCATAGTTCAAGCTAGATGGCTTGAGCTAAAGTTGAAATACATGTTCAGATGAAAACACAAGTTAAAAGAGTTTTTTTTGTGCTTTCAGGTGGATCTGGATCTTGCAGGACCTCCTTGGTATTGCTTTCTGCCTCAACTTCCTGAAGACCATTTCTCTGTCCAACTTCAAGGTACCGCTTTCATCGTTTCTTTATTGTTTTTACATTTAATGTCCTTTGCCTTTCATATGTCACACAAAGCCCAGTTGCCCCAGAAGAATCTTTGCATCACACATGACATTTAGTGTAATTGGAAATAATTTAGTCATGATAAAAACATGTACAGTATTTCCAGTTTTTTGAGCTGTGGAATCAGTGTCTGATTTCTTTCTCTGTATTATATTGTAGCTCTGTGTGATTCTCCTGAGCCTCCTCCTTGTGTATGACGTCTTCTTTGTTTTCATTACTCCTTTCTTCACCAAGGTATGAGTCTATTTACCTTTTTTGTTTTGGGGTTTTTTGATGGCCTTGGCGATGAATCGATAGATGAAGCATTTCATACGTACTGTTACGGATTGCAAATGGAGAAAGCTTTTTTTTTCTGCCATTCCTCAGTATTTCCTACTTAAGTGTTGAACTCTTCTTTTGCTCCAAACTTTAAAGTCTTTTGACATACATTAAACATGTTTCACTATTCTAATATTCTTACTTTATTGTCAACATTTGAGATACTGTTCTTCTTTCAACAGAATGGGGTTAGTATTATGGTGCAGGTTGCCCTGGGCCCAGATGCATCTGGTGAGAAGGTAAGTCCCCTTGTATTGCTTCCCCTTGCAGGGGAACTCCACCAACTTTCATTCAGTTTAAAGATTAGGTATGATGATGGGAAAAA
>OMNW01009467.1:12602-37887 GCA_900303245.1 Selene dorsalis
TGAGGGGATAGACTGCTTGACTAAGTGTGTGCTGGGGTTGGGTGGGCTCTGTCGCAGACGCAAGGTAACATGGTGGAGATCCCTGCTGAACCCCAGGCGCCGTATGAGAAAGTAAGGCTTGACTTGTTACCCATCCACTCCTTCATATAATGCTATATGTTGAGGTGGGGGTGGGGGGGGCATTGGGTTTTGGTCTTGCATAGATTCTCCTGGGCAGATTCCTCCTTTTATTAAGGTGCTACAGTTAATAAATATGTGATGAAGGCACCAGAACCACCTCAAGCACAAGTGACAAGTCTCTGAACTCTACTGGGAGGTGATTGGCATATTTTCTGTAAGATGCTCACTCATGATGTTTTGCTGGTGATGGTGGAAAGCACTGTCTAACATGTCATGTAACGTGTCAAAATCCCCCATGGGTGCTGGGTGTGTATCAGCTGCTTCCTTCATTGTCCACACAGGCCATACAGCAGTGGTTCCCAGCCTTTTCCAACTCATGGCCAGTGTGGAAAAACTAAAAAATGCTGGCAGCACACTTCTAACATTTTTAATAATAATGTCATTCATATAGCACTTCAAATGAGTTACAAAGTGCTGTACATACATAAAAAAAGAAAATAAAATTAAAAAGCAATCAGAGGAGAGGCAAAGTGTCACTTGGGAAGGCAAGTATAACAGGGAGAACTACAAATACAGACATCAAAACAATTAAGTCAATAAAACAGATAAAAGAATTAAAAGCTGCTTTGTGCAAATATATTTTCAGAGGCGGCTTAAACAAGCAGCATTTAGCATGTCTCGTCTCACCACTGCACTTCTCTCCAAAGTTGTTTTGTTGTTCAATGATTTGTCATATCCAAATATGTATCAACCACAAAACAGAAAAACAGTTTTCCACAGCTCTGAGAAGTGGATCTGAAGTAAAGTGATTTCAGATAGTCAGTCAGCATGACACAAAATACCACTCACTCATAGTTCTGCCATCACACACAACACCTAAATTCTTTTATATTCTCAGCTGCCGGTGGTGATGCGTGTCCCGCGATTCTTGGCCTGGGCTCAGAACCTGTGTGGGATGCAGTTCTCCATCCTTGGTTATGGAGACATCATTATTCCAGGTGAGGTTAGGGTGTCATCATAACACATGGTTTTTCCAGTACATCCCAAATGAAACTTTCATTATCAAAAGACAAGTATTGATAATCTTTATCCAGTTAAGATTGACTGTACATACCAAGATGTATGGCAACCGTTTCTGCCAGTGTTTTTGTGGATAATGAATTCCTGTATACACTATAGTCTTACACTCTTCACACTGTATTTGTTCATTTGCATTAATTTAAATGTGTTGATAAACTGTTGGTATCTCAATTTAGATATGAAAAGGTGCATCTATAGAAGGAGACAGACTAGGAAAAGCAATTATTCACAGTGAGACGTATGACTCACCCTCTGCATTTGTTTCGGTCCAACAGGTCTCCTTGTGGCCTACTGCAGCAGGTTTGATGTTTGGATCAACAGTAGCAAGAAGATCTACTTTGTCAGCTGCTGCATAGGTACCACTAAACTGTTACTGTCTTAACTGGGGACATAACTCCACATCATTTTAGGTTGAATTGGATTGCATTACCATGTATTTTCTAAGTTTAGCTTCTTTTCTCTGGTTCCCTCTTATTCCCTGTAGCTTATTTCCTGGGAATGATCCTGACATTTATCGTGATGCTGCTGTCAGGAATGGGCCAGCCTGCTCTCCTCTACCTGGTGCCCTTCACCCTAGTCACCTCTGCAGTGGTGGCTGGGTGCCGGGGAGAGATGAAGCAGTTCTGGGCAGGGACCACTTATGAGGTGAGTGAATTAAATGCCTTTGGCACAGTGGTGGTACTGATAGCTATGATGGTGGTTACTCAGTGGTCTCAAACTGTTTTCATTGTGTTTCTAAAAGCTTAATTGCTCTCTAAATATGTCATAAGGTTTTCCCCCAACATATCGGTTTTTTAAAGGCAGAAGTTACCAAGGCTTATTACCAAGTCATATGCTCATTGTTATTCACTTGGAGAATACTGTAATATTTACTAATATTAACAAGGCTTATATGGCTTTAATACCAAGCTGTATGTGCATAACATAGCAAAAAATGCATCTCACATAAGCGCTGCAGGATTCGCTGCATCCTCCTTTGTATCCACAAAGTCGCTGCAGTGCTTACAACTAAACTTAACTTTCTCTATGCAAGACCTTTTACAGAGTAGTTTTTTCTGCCAATTACAGCTACGTGGCTTGTGTCATCTCCAGTTTGCCAAGGTGTTCTCTTGGCATGCAGCTTATTGCACTAGACACCTGAGGCTGTGATGCAAAAAGAAAAAAACTTCAGAGGGTGTTATTCAGACAGGTGTACCCTGTTGTTTCACTGTTGTTTGCCCTGATGTTGAAAATTGTGAGAATTCAGTTGTGACTGTGAATGTTTGCGTCTATGTAAGGGTTAAACCTGAATACTGCTCCTATTTACTGCATGGCCGAAAGAAGAGCAGCATATTATAGATATTTGATCATTTTTAATGATCACTCAGCTCTCTACACTGAGTAATCACTGTGCCATCATTGGTCACGGAGAATCACATGTGTATTATAGTGACCAACATGTGGAACATAGTGGTAAACACTGTTCCAGTATATTATGCTGTCTTTGAAGAATGGAACAATGGAGAACCTGCGTCATACGTAAGATACATCATAAACTTACAAGGTCAATGTGTGACCATGGTTTTATCTCGCAACACCAAAAAAGGAGAGAGAATGAAAAAAAGCAGGGAAGGGATACATTTCTGACCTGCCTTCGTCTTCACCAGGTCTTGGACTCATCCAGGGAACCTCTGTTGCCAGGTGTGCTTCCCTCCAACCCAGACCTCTCCCCTGCATCTTTCCTACCATCTTACAGTGTTGCTTCCTGTGTTGCCTATATCTTCCTCTTACCAGCTTCCTTTTTTAATTCCCCCTTTCTGTTCTTTTGACATTTTAACTCCTAATTTCCAGGGTCAGAGTGATTAAAATGCAAAGAACTTGGAGGAAGGTTGAAAAGTACAGGCTGTTGCATCAACTGATCACTAGGTGTCTCTAGTTGATTGACAATAGCTTTCAAAATCTGTCTGGCCGCACTCCACAGTGGGCTTGTGTTCAAGCTGCTGCCCTGGAATACCACTGAGTTCTTTTCTTTTATTTCTGCGGTTTGTTTCATTTGCAGCTTGGTTTTGCATTTTTCATCTGTCTTCTCCAGTCATTGGGAATCAGTATCCTCACCGCTCCATTCTTCATGCAGTTACTAGGGTGTTCATGTGGCATGTAGTTGCTTGCAGTTAACCAGCGAGAGCTGTGGCATGGATAAGCTGTCTCTGTGGTTTTGTGTTGGTAGACTATACGTATGCTCATCTGCTGTTGCACATTACAACATAAGATCTCCTTCAAGTGACTGTCTCTCTTTGTCATTGGTATTCAGTGAACTGAAACATTAAATAGAAGAATTATTAACTTTTCTCTCCCTTTTTTCTTTTAGAGGGAAGAACTGAACGATCCGTAGGAGGAGAGAGATGCTGACTTGCAGTGTAGGGTACAAACTTAACTGCTGGATACTTTTTAAAATATATTTTAATATCACATTTGCCAAGCAACGGAACATATGTTATTAATCGACAGATTTCTTAAAACATTTTGGGTTCATTTTGACTGCCGTGAGTTGTTAGATGGTTAAATAAATATGTAAATGGGGGAAAAAGTGACGTTTAAAAGTGATTTAGAGGCTTGTTGAGTGCCTGAAATGTCTGGTCAGTTAATGTTCATGAAACTAATGACATTGCCTTTGTGATGATTGCATACAACAAAATGAGAAAGCACTTTATAATATTTAGCCTGACAGTTGTTTTCATCCTGGGCAGGGTGGGGAGTGGGGTATTGGGTTACTTGTAGTTAAAATATGATACATTTTGATAACTGTTTTGGGGTTTCTCTGTAATCTGTTTGTATGATGTGATTTCTTTCATTGCCTTATATTAAATGAACAACTTCTATTTAACGCTCTTGTTTGTGTCCTCTTCCTGTCTCATTGACATTTCCTCATAATTTAGTTTAGTTTACTTTTATTGCCATTGCATAAGCATATACAACGAAATTTCATTTGGCAGTCTCTCAACTGCAAACATTTTTGATTCATGCATAATTTAACTGATCATCTATGAAAGTGGGGAATGGTATAACTACAGCTTTATAGGATATATGTGTTGTTTTCCACCCACTAAGACGTCATCACACGTTAGAAACACACGTCAAAGTGTGTCTAAATGTATATTGATCCACACGTGCTGCAAATCTTGCTCAGGTTTTCCTATAAATGATCCAGGACAGCAGATAAAGAGTATCATAAGATTACTTGCTCTTATGAATCTATAACGTATTATTAACCTCAATAGGTTTCTATTTTGAGAGTGGTTCCATACTTTTGTCATAATAGAGTATATTACAGAGCACCTGTATGATCCGACAGCCTCGGTCTGACTGGAGACCTGGTGCAAGCAGAGGACAGCGGTGCTCATTTTAATAATAGCCGGCTGTCTGTGTTTATTAGGAGGTCAAACAAAGCGCACATGTGGCCGTTGGCTCCGCCTCGGTCATGTGACTGTGAGCAGGCTGAGTCAGCCGGCTCGTCACGCAGCGTCAGTCTCGAGTCGCACAATTATGAAAAAGCAACCTTCCGTTGGAGCTGCAGCCGAAGCGGATCTCTCCAACGTCCACCGGGCTTTCCTTCCAAGGCTAACCAAGAGCACCGCCGATAGATGGATAAAAGCCACGACACAGCTCTTCCTGAGTCTCAACGGTGAAGAGAATGGTAAGTGGTCCTCTCCCGGCACTCACCGTCTCCCTCTTGGCTTTAAAGTCCGCTTAAATTGGCGCTTAGGATCGTCGTGACTGATCGTGGGGTTTTTTGAGTGGCAGGTCCCCCCCAGCATGCTGCCTCCTGCCTGTCATGCACCCAGCCGAGGTCCCGGCGGCGTTTGCTGTGTTTGCTGACCGTCTGACCGCCCAGCCTCAACATTGCGACTCGGACATCATGAGCACAGTGTACACTGTGACACAGCGTCTGGCGAGAAATCCCCAAAATCACACACGGGCGTAACGTTAGCAGGCTAAACAGCTAGCTCGCTAGCGCTAAATGCTAGGTACTTAACGCAGGCTAACTAGCTCCGCCAGCTGCGGTAGCCGGCTGGCGCTAGCCCTTTCTACGGCACTAGAAGAACCAGCTAGACGACTATATACATAAAATACTGCGTTTCAGAGCTGCTGCTGCTGCTGCTGCTGCTGGCGCTTGTTAGTTGCACGTTTGTGTCAGCTGTCTCAGATGTCGGACAAGACACGCTGTCATTGCCAGTAACAAGTCAATGCCACCTTGAGTGGCTGCCAAGTCCGTCTGAAGTGGACTCTTTGTGTCCCGCCAGTGTCCGGGGGAAAGTTAACTGATGTTGAGTGGTCCGTTTATTATCTCAGACCGTGTTGAGCATCTGTGCGCCCACTCACGACTCTTGGCTGTTTGGTGAGATTCAGGCCTGTAGCAGACACTGTCGAGGAGTTGTCTCGCTCTCAACCTTAGTGTTTTTAACAGATCTTGTAATTTTTCCTCTTCGTGACAACCACGGCCTCCTCCTCCTCCTCTTCCCTTTTTCCATGAATTTCCTGTCTGTTTCTTCCCCCTTCAGCAGACAAACAAACCCAGGGGATGTAAGGAGAAGATGACATGTCAGAATTGACCACACAGTGTTGTTTAGTACGTGGTGTGTTAGAGCTGGGTTATCAAGGCGGTATCATCTGATGTACCCAGCTAATAGTGTGCAACATGGATAACATCCACTGTTGTTGTACATTTAGACGAATATCACAGTAATAACTGGGTAGTAAAGCTTGGTCTTCAGAAATACCTCCCCACCTTGATTTGAAAAGTCACATAATGCCGTAGATCTGTCCTGTTCATTAATTTGCAACATCACCCACCGTGGTCTCGTGTGCTTTGAGATTTCACAGCATTAACAGCATCGCCAGTGTCTCACTATACACAAATTATCACCATGACACCCTCCCACTTTAATTCGGCTAATGAAAAGAGACGGGCACACGGTGTCTAAATGTGAAAGCAGGTCATTATTAATCTGCAGATATTAGGTGTCATGGCTTGTAAGATAAGGACGATGTGATTGTTGGAGGATATCTAATCTCCCTTTAAGATATTGATTTATGGATCTGTATATTTATATATCTGTGTTCCATTGTACTTGCGTTCAGTGGGAAATCCAGAGCAGCAGGAGTCTGCTTTTTGCCTCCGTGCAGAACTGTCTTATTTCCCACAGTGCTGGCCTGAGCCGGTCACATGCTCCAGCTTACCCCTGGATGAGGAACACTGTTAATGTCAGACTACTCTGCAAAATTTGAATTGAGGCAGGCGCACCAAAGTCGTCAGTATGATTTGATCTGTATCACCAGTCGGTAACAGAGCTCTATTATTGCAAGTCACAGTCTCTTATGTAATGGTCAGTGGCCTAAACTAGTCATCAGTCCGGGGTTTAGCGCTCTGTGAGCATGGGAGAAAATGGTCTTGCATTTCTTTGTTGTGCTCCAGAATAGACTCTAGCACTACTAGAGAGAGTGTGTGTGTGGTTGTGTTTATTTTGTTATTTGTGTGCGTGTATGTGTGTGTGTGTGTGTGTGCACAAGTGCATGCGTGTTACAGCCTGTGGCAGAGTCACTGTGGCATGCCCCTTTGAGCTCTGTTATCTCACGCTCTAATCCACTTGTACCAAATGCACAAGCCCATTTGAAGATGACTGATAAAAGTTTTTTTTCCAGTAGCCTTGGTCTGGGGTAATGGAAAAAAGTCACAGTTTCAGTTTATCTTTTTTTTTTTTTTTTTTTGTCTTTTTTTTTTATGAATGGAGCTGACCCTCTCTCTGCAGAGCTGTGGCTCCTGGTCAAGCATGGAGCTGATATGCTTGTGCTCTCCACAGAACACTGGAGGGAATACCACTTTAGCATATCACATGTTTCAGTTATTCTATTGTATGTGTAAAGAGAAATACAAATATTTTTTTTTAAAGTAGTCCCTTTTTAAATGGACAGTTTTTATCAGCAATAACTTGGCATTAACCCTGCTGCTGTCTCCAGTTGCAAGACTGCTTTAACGTAGGAGTTTGATAGCCTTGTGTGCCAGATGTTGAGAAAGAGTCATCACATGCTTTATGTTACTAAGTTATATGGTTGCTTGGAGGGAGGACTCAGGGTGGCATGCCAGCATGGTATCAGCTCATGCTGTGCAGGCTTTCAGAGCTTGTTCTGGAGGGCATAAGTGTAAGAGCAAGAGGGTGGGGGTCATACTTTGGTCTCCTGACTCTATGAATTGACTGTATGAATCTTATCTGAAGGCTATAATAAATTCTTTTCTTTTATGTAGTATTTTTTAAAGGCATACATATTGTAGCAAATAAGATGGGGCAATGATTGTAAAGTAATGACACTTGACTGTGTACGTGTGTGATATTCTCTTTTTTGGGGCATATTTTGACCCCACCTGCCCTACCCCCTACCCTACCTATGTGTTTTATTATTTATTTATGTATTTACTAAATACATAAATTAATGTAGTTTTTATTTAGTATACCAAGGAATTTTACAAGGGTGGTTTACACATTGCACCGCCAGTGCTGTAGACCTTAGACTTTGATCGATAAGAGTTAGTTAGACTCAGGTTACCAAAACCAGTTGAGTCGAGTTCACAATAATCTTGTGGAAATTTATTTGATCATTTGGATTACATTTATGATTGTCCTGTCACTTTGTAGTGGTAAATCACACCTGATGGACGACCTTTGCCCACCTCCGAAGTGTAGGCACATGGGATTACATCAAACATATCGTTTTGAGCTGTCTCATCCATAGAGTATCAGCGTTTGAGTTAAAGGTATCAAGTGTGCTTTGTTAAGAACAGTCATTCACTTGTTTAGTTGTATGAATTTGCAGCATAGTCTTTTTTTTCAATACAATGTCCATTAAAACAAATTAAAAAAGATTCAAAAAATACAACTAGAACTGCTTTGAGTGTTGAGATCCCCCAAAGGATGTCAGAGCCGGGCACTTTTTGTACTCTTTGTTGTTCTGTGTCACTGATTTTAGTAATCTGGGTTTTAATCTGGCTGTTATTTTAGTTGTTTGGTCCTAAAAAGGATCTAAAAGCTCAGTCTTCAAATGTCGTATTTTGTATGACCTACCCAAATATTAGACATTATGACTGTCAAATGAGACATATAAATTGTAACAGTTTTGATTATCATGATGTAATTGCTGCCAATTAACTTCTTCCATTTGACTAATTGATAAATTAACTCATCTTTACTTGAGTGCATTTCCAAAATGGATGATATCTGTGTCCATATTTAGAAATTTTAGTCTTTCTGGGGGTACAACTGCCATTGTGTTGTACGACTGCAGCCCCCCTGTGATGTGACTTAATCCGAAGAAAAACAGCAGTGAGGAATTAAGGTTATGGCATGGAAAAATCTCATGACAGGAGCCTTAGCTCACTGTACCGTGGAGGATGCCCCAGTTCTCTGTCCGTCCCTTTGACTAGAACTGTATACCAGTCGCTCAGTTGTAATTGTTGTATAACGTGGCATAGTCATAATAAAAATCTAAAAAATTGAGGTGAGAACAGATTAATATGTTCAGCTCAAATGTTATTTTGTTATTTGCTCACACTAAAGTGCTGACCCCATAACCTCCACTCGTTCTAATGGGTAATAGAATTGCCAAGCCAGATGTTATCTCACCCCGTGTTACGTCAGGCGGGGCCGGTGGAATGATGGGTCGACCGGCCAACCTTGTTACATTGTTGGGAAAAAGAAGGAAGGGGAAGGAAGAGCTCAGTTAGGTTTCTGAGTTCACCGTGTTTGTTTGTGCATTGGAGGCTGACTGTAGGAAGAAGAGGAGACAGTTTATGATCAAATTTGCATCACCCCATTATAAACGCATACAATTCCACCAGCACACGCACGGACACATACACACACTAAACATGCTTATCCATATCATCTGATATTGTTGAAATGAATAAGATGGAAAGGTTCTGGGTGAAATTTCCTGCAGGAACACAGTAATCATAAAAGCTGGAGCACAGAGAAAGAAGCCAGAGAGGAAGAGGGAGGGAGTAAGGAAGTAGGAGAGTGACTGACTGTGTGTGTGTGTTTGAGAGAGTGTGTGTGTTTTTGGCAGGGTCTCTGAAGTGCTCAAGTCTTTAGTTGCCTGACATTCTCAGGTACCATGGTTACAGTTTCGCAGAGCGCAGTCCTGCTTTATCTGCCTCATTAACACTTTGCTGGGTCAAGAGGACAGCAACATTTTTGTTGGGTGCGTTCCTCTAAAGCACATTGAGAGAGACCTGCCCGAGGTCAAAGGGTGTGCCTCACACCTGTCTCTGCCCCAGTGGGCATGAATCACTCTGCAGTGAATTTGACATCACTAGAAACTGATGAGGTTAATTATGCAGTTACCAAGAGGACAATGAAGAGTCAGTGACCTGCTGCACCTTGTCAAGGCAGCACATGATGATAACATTACACCAGCAGCATAACTCAAATGCGGTGGAGGTGGTCTGCTGTAGAGTAGGATATCATGAAAACTTTCTACAGCTCTGAACTATGCAAGATTTGCACCTTAATTAAACAGCTTCAGAGTAATTGTGATGGTTAACTGACTTGTTACAGGGAGAATGGAGGCTCTCTGCCTTCCACCTAGCATCTCTTGGCCGAAAACCAACCTTGCAAAATCAGCACCTCTGACCCGGTGTCCCAGAGCTTGTCTCGCGAGAAACATGGACTGCGTAACGACACAAACACGCCTGGTAATCCGTTATCACTTGTTAACGTTACCCACGTTGGTAGACATCGCTTCACAGATTGCCTTCTCACCGGCTTCGTTGAAAACAAACGTACATGGCCAAAGCTGTGAGTTTTTACGACAGTGAAAATATGCACTCCAAAACTGTAGGGGGAGCTCCGTAGAGAAAAAAGTGACCGACTTGCATAAGATTTAAGATTATTGTATGTCGTCGCTAATTTGGATATCAAATTCAACCCTACCAGTTGACGTTATTAGATACAACTGTATTTACCCTGACACTGGCTGTGTCCCACTATACACATGTCTTTACGTTTCAGTGGTGAATGTTTTGGTAGGGTAACGTCTAAGAAATGAATTTGATGTACAATTTTGTACTTGGAGGAAATAATTCTGAACAAATCGGGTAATAGACAAGATCAGTACCACACTCACTAATGGCTCAATTTATCTTATCCTAGGCTAGATTGGAAAGAGCTAGATTACCTGATTTCCCCATGTTTCCTGTCTTTATCAAAAACCAGGATAAGCTAACAGCTCCTAAAATGATAAAGCTTAAGATTTATTTATTTATTTTTGTTTTTGAACCTTCTTACTTTCATACCTCTGAATTAGTGGATTTAGGGATTTACTCTCAAGCACTCACTTTGATTTTAATCTCAAAAAAGGTGGTTTTTGATAATTGAGGGTTTGTCTGCACTGTGTGATTAACTGTTCAGGGCAAAGGTCAGCCGAAACATAAATCCATATTGAAAGATAAGATGAAAGAAAGATGATGATAATCCCCACCCATTGTGGAGATGATAATTTACACCTACTAAAAAGCATCACACACAACTGATCCTCCGCCGGGCCTCTGTACATTTAGACTTTCTGTCATGTCTAGTGTGTGTCTGAGAAGTGTTGTCATGCTAAGTCAAGTAACATTATTTATGTAACCTCTGAGATTTAACATGTTTGACCTTGGTGACATCAATTGTTCCCCAGCAAATTGCATGAATAGAAAATATCTATCAAAATTGCTTGTGACGTGTGGACACACCTGATGTAAATATTTTTCTACGCAGAGGACCAAAGTTTGATCATCCCAACCACTGCCTTGCACAAATACATGAACACATGTTGTGGATTGCACGTTTGAAAAGAGCTTCAATGCAGCCGGTCCGTAGTCTTGTTGCTGTCATTTTAAGATGTCTGTTGGTCTGTTAGTCCTTTATTTTTAAACTAATGGTTTCAAAATAAAGGAGGCCTCCTCAATTGTGACTGTGGGGTCAGAAAGTTGTTTTTGGAGAGGTTTTGTGCACACTGCATGGATCACAGTTGGTGGTGTGTCTTCAGTAGACAACTAGGTATATATCATTGAAGCCTCTGCCCATCCACTAATCCTCTCCCACACCTCCGCCTCCCTCGTCTCTTTCTCTCCAGCCCAAGTATAATATCTAGTTTGTCTCAGACACATTCATCTGCCCCCTGAGTGGCTTCTTACAGATTAACAGTGGATGGAGTTTGGAGGCTGCAACCTCTCACTGATCACTCAGCTTTTAACTTGGGCCGGATCTGTATGGTAACAGCATCACTCTAGACTTTGAGACCCGTATGGAAATTGCACGTAGATCTTCAGAGACACGGAGCCGGAGAAAACCGTAGAGATCTGTTGCTGATGATCCAGCGCTCGTGGGAGGCTGCGGTGACTGAGGTTTGTCCAGGAGATGCATGAAGGAGCCTTGGTATGTTCCTGTACAAAGCCCTTAAACACAGAGATGAAGAGGAGGACATCCAGGTATGCAAACTCGGTGGCTTGGTCTCACTGGTCAAGCTGTGGTGTGACCCATGTGTTGAAATGTTTCTGTTAAAAACTGTCGCTTGTTGTGGATGGCTGGAACCAGTAGCACCAAGGGTGGGATGATGAACGACAAAGAATTTAATTCTAGATACACTGGTTTAATTCCTCACTTGGGACCTTGCAGGGCAGTGAAGTAACTTAAGCTCATATTCCCAACTATCAAGAGACTGTCTCTATTCACTCTCTCACCATAACTTGTCTCATTCTCAGCTAGATCTAGCACAGAAACCTAAGCTGCTAACTGTCTGCTTCCCACCATTTCCAGCCCTGGTTGTTGTTACACTGTTGTTTGAGTTTGAGGAATAATTGAAAGTCTTTGGTGCAAAGCAGGTGACGGCGTTTGAATGTTTCCCTCTTTGTGCTGGGGCGGATTAATGTTGTTAATCACTCGCGGGTCCCTCTGAGCTGCGCTGGGGGAACAATGAGGAATGGGGCATTAATTGCAAATTCCTGTGACATAAATCCATGTTTTGATAAAACGGCGACATAGAATAAGACTATTTTACTGTTTTTATAAAATTTGTGGACACCTGTAGCCGGCGTGCTTTCTGAACTGTACCTGCACTCATTTCAAATGTTGAGTTTCATTTTAATTATCAAGACTTCTAATTTCTTCTAATTCATATACTAAAATCTGGATTAAGGAGGCACAAGCTCCCCCTTGCCCTTTTTATGATGTTTCTTTTCTTTGGAGAAAGTTGTTTCTAGACTTAAGTAAAATGTACCCTTACCTCTGAATATTGATCCCGTGTTATTTTCACTTGCATTGTTTGTCTTTTTGAGGCTACAGTAGCTTTAATATTAGTCTTGTTAGTACAAACACTGAGCCACTGTACGCAGGAGCATTATTTTTACCATCCAGGGAATTTTGATGTAACATAATAAATGACCTCTGTGTATAATAATGTGCTTTGCAAATGAATTAGCCTTTGCCTTGCCTGGCAGCGTGGATTCATTAAAAGTAATAACTAATATGAGGAACATCAGGTGGCATCCACTACTCACAATTGTTTTTCTTTTTGTTCACAGTCCCAGAAACCCTGGATAGAAAGCACTTTCACCAAGAGGGAATGTGTGTACATACTTCCAGTGTCAAAGGACCCCCACAGGTATGTGCTTAGATGGACCATAGTGTGCCTTGTGGTGAGAGCCATGGAAACAGGGTAATTGTATGGTGTGTGTTAAAGTAGGCTCAAGCCCTAACCACTACTCTGCAAAGAGTAAACGAGTCTGTTTCTGCATAATCTTAATGTTTACGTCTGTCACTATAATTTCAGCGTTAAATGAGAGGGAACACGATTGAGATGAACCTGTGTGTCATATTTTCTTCCTTCTCTAGGAAAGTCCAATTAATTTCCCTTTTTGATAATACACACCCAGTTATTTGATTCAGTGAAATGTGAAATTTCATTTTTCATCACGAATTGAAGCCCTGATGTGGATCTTGTGGTCTTTCTTCTGTCAAATGAGGCAGGATATTCCTGCAGTCTGACTGGAATCTTACAAAGCAGTGTTAAAACTGTACAGAGGCCTTCTTATTGGCTTTTCGTGAAGGCCAGTCATTCACAATGAACCATGTTTGCATGAGAAGCACACATAAAAATAAAAGATACAGCAGGTGAGGTAGAAAGTACTTTGCCACATTTAAATGTGAATATTGTTTAGCCTTCGTGTGTTGAGGCAGTTCTGTGTTTAGTGACACACTTTCAACAAGTTGCGTTGCATCCTTCTTGTAAACTCACATTGATATGGGGTGCCTCTCTTTTCTGTGTTTTCTTTTACATCAATTATTTGCCATTGGCTTTTCTCCACTAACCACAGAATGTGCTGCTGCTTGTAGATGATTCAGAGATGTTGGACAACACAGGTCTGCATGTCATTGTGATCAAAGTGAGAGTCCACTTTGCGAGGTTTCATAACCTCACTCTGGGTTAAAGGTCACTCTAACTGGGCTGCTCATCCAGCGGACAGAGAACCTTCTTTAATGCCCACAAGAAGTTTTGTCTACCAAGAACTTGTCCACCAAGAACTCCTTACCAGGCGAGATCAGATCATCAAAACTGTCTTTGTATTTTTGAAAATATGCTTCATGACTATACTGAGGTGGATAAAGTGCGCAGCTCCTTAACTTGAGCCAAAATATAGACACTCCTCATCAATTAATACTCCAATATAAGTGATAGAGAGTTGTGCAGTCATGTTTTTACTTGAGTTGATGTGCTGGAGTTCTTCATTTTAGAAATATCTTGGTATTTAAAAAAGTAGTATTTAATACCTGGTGTTCTACATCTACAGAACCTAATGTCTCTGAAAGAACTACCTGCATGATCTGACTGTAGAACATTTATAATGATTTGAATGATTTATATATGTCTATAAACATTGGTGTAAAGCAGTTAGCTTAGCAAAAGAAGTGTTGTTTGTTATTTTTTGTGGGCAATGGTGAAGTTTAATCATGGCAAACACTGCAGACATTTAATACAAAATGTCAAATACAAACGCTGACTTAAGATAAGGCTGAGGTTCTCTAGTGCAGATCTGTCTGCCTCATTTTCCAGTTTCCCAAAACAATAAATACTTGAAAATATACCAAAATCCATGTAAATCAAGTGAATGTACTTAATTACTTCCCAGCCCTGCATTTATGTGGTCTTGCATGATATTTGTATTTTGATTAGTGATTGAATATGTTGGTGTAAAATTCCTTTGCAGATGCCTTCCAGGATGCCAGATTTGCCAGCAGCTGGTCCGGTAAGTGTTTGTTTGTTTGTGCCTTTGTGTTACTCATCATTCTTCTGTTACTTAAAAGAATTTACCAGGGAATATCCAAGCAAACAGGTTACCAAAAAACATCTGCAGGCAATTTTTTTTTGATGTGTAGTTTTCACTGAACAGTAGCACCCTTCTCAGGAAACAATTAACTTCCAGGTTTTGTGATTCAGGATGCACGTTCTCCCATGAGACAATGGGTTGAGTGAACAAAAAGCACGGGTTGGTCATCAATTATAATAATGATATTACTAAGTAAAGTTTACATAAAGGTTTGGAGTTCTTTCAAATCTCGAAATGTTGGCTTGCTGTTATGAACTGAATGAACTCAATTACTGCGTCACTGACAGCTGGAAGCATGTTAACACGTGCTTTTGAACTTCATGGCCAGTTTTCAAAAACGGTGTACCATCAGATTCCCTGGGTCACCCATTTTCTTACTAACCCTTGAACAATGTCCAGTTTTTTACTACAGCTGGCAGAGATGATCTTCAGACCAAGCCCTAAAAAGTTAAAACATGTATTTTTTCAAAAGCAGAGGTCATAACTCAACAACACGTGTTGATTCACAGCCCCTTAAGGAGGTAACTCAGGAAATCTTTGATCTCTAAAGGGCGCTACAATAAGAAAATCTGAATTTTTACCTGATAACTGTTGACCGTGCTTTGTCATGAAATCAAAATTCTTGAGTCTGGTAAAATCATAGAGCTTGTCAAATCATTCTCATTGATGCAGCTGCCACTTTGGATTGTTTTTGTTTTAAATCAACATTTGAGTTACGGCTAAAATAAATAGAAATGAATGAGTGTGTTATTCCTCTACCAATTAAAATTGATGTGTTCCCCCTCAAGATGCTGCTGTGGGCGGCTGGTGCGGCAGCATGTTGGCTTCACAGCCAGCTTGGCCACAAAATACTCGGATGTGAAGCTGGGTGAAAACCCCAGCCTGTCCATGCCCGAGCTGGAGGAGTGGTCGGTGGAAAAACACACAGAGGCAAGCCCCACTGACGCCTACGGTGTCATCAACTTCCAGGGAGGGTCTCACTCATACAGAGCCAAGGTAGGAGGGCAAATTCTTCCCTGTTGGAGGGCATGTTTTCCATGTAACAACAAAGCGTGTGTCAAAGGTGTAGAAAAATGATCCAGCACAGTGACACAAAGCGTTTTGCACAATGTTAGATTTTTTTAAATCAGTCATATGGGTTCAGGCCTTGTTTTGAGCTTGATTTGACATGATTAAAATGAATACATTACAATACATTACACCCTTTGTGTATTTGTGTGTGTGTATGTGTTAACTTGAACATGCTTTAACTTGTCTCTTCCAAACATGGACAGTATGTGCGTTTGTCCCACGACTCGCGGCCTGAGAGCATCCTGCGGCTGATGTTGAAGGAATGGCATATGGAGCTTCCCAAGATCCTCATCTCTGTCCATGGGGGAGTTCAGAACTTTGAGCTGCACCCACGCATCAAGCAGGTGGTGGGCAAGGGCCTCATCAAAGCTGCAGTCACCACTGGGGCCTGGATTCTCACTGGAGGTGTCAACACAGGTATGCAGTCAAAGAAGTGTTTTTTTTTTTCTTTTCTTTTCTTTTTTTCTTGGTGCTCTGTTGAAATTGCAGTTTCACAACAATGTACCCCTTATTATTGTGTTTAGAGGTTACCAGGGCACGTCTTAAAATTTCTTGATCAAGGAAATATGTGGTGATCTCAAGATTTTTTTATGGGACTATACTAGAATATATTTACCAATTTTAAGATTTGTTAGTTTGAAGGTGGTTTCAGCTGTGTTGTTTCCTTACACCAAGCTCAAACAGTAATGAAAATCAGACTGTGAATTGCAAAACACCTCGTGGGACTGATCTTTAGCTCATGTTTGGCATGCTTCAGATTTTTCAGGTATTAAGCTGTCAGGTCATTGTAAGACCAGTTCTGTACATGTCAGACTGTGCCACCTTTAGGAAAGGAGAACAATAGCTACAGCTGAAGTACGTGCACTAGTGTGTACAGTCAGTAGCCACTGTATATGTTGCGTTGTGAGATGTTCTAGAACAGACTGACACATGCTGGGTTAAAATTGTGGCTGTGAAAATGCAGCCATGCAGCCTTTGTGACTCTATTGCCAGATGAAATTAACATTGCCCCTTTTGATCCATATTGATTCCTTGTTTGAACCAAAAATCTTAAACAGATTAGAAATACATAGTTTAAGGAATAAATGTCGCAGTCATCTGAATGTGAAATGTCCTCAGCAGCAGATACTGAGCATAATGAAAACCCACCCTGAGTAAAAGATAAATGGTACTGACAAGTGAAGGGATGTGGAAGCCAAAAAACTTCTTTAGGCTCCTCTTAATGATATTAACTGAGGATTGGTCTAAAAGAAGTCACACACATACACAGTTCACAAACAAACAGCTACCATCAGTGGGATGCGCTGATGAAGCAGAAGTTGTAATACCGGGCTTTAAGCATGTCATTTGGTTGTGTGTGGTGGCCGAGGTGTGTCTGCTGCCACCACGCAGTGTTAAGATGATGTGGTCTGATCATAGTGTTTAAGTCATTACTCACAGGGTCAATTACCCAGACCAGTGATTACTGTAATGCCTCTCTGGCACCCTGGCCAGCTGGGATGGTCTTCTGGCTCAGAAATTATTGCTGAATCCATGAGACCCATTAGCTGAGGATTGTGGTTCACAAACATCTTCAGGACTAATGCACTTGTTGTGGAATTGGCCCATGGGTGGCATTTTGATGGTCACTGGTATTTTGACCATTTCTTCTCTCATGCATAGTAAATTAAATCCACAATGTCTGGTGCCCTTTTTTAGGTCGTAGACTTATATCAGAGTGTAAAGGCAGTTTCATGTTTGAAGAATCACTCCTAATATTATGATGTGAGGCAGTTAAGAGATGGTAAATGTGTGTGTGGGTAATGCTCCTAAAAATGTTTTTTTTTTATCATAACGAGTATATTAATTAATTTCTGCATCCTTCCCAAAGGTGTGGCAAAGCATGTGGGTGATGCTCTCAAAGAGCACTGTTCCAGATCATCAAAGAAAATTTGCACTATTGGAATTGCAGCCTGGGGCGTCATTGAAAACAGGAACGACCTCATCGGCAGAGATGTATGACACAGCTTTTACAGTTTCATTTCATTTGTTGTTGTTTTTTCTTTCTTCTAAAATCATAATTTCTGTCTTTCTTTTTTTTTCTCCCAATCTCCCTGCCTCCTGAAATCCACACCACAGATCATTGCTCCGTATCAGACATTACTGAACCCTCTCAGCAAACTTAATGTTCTCAACAATCTGCATTCCCATTTCCTCCTGGTGGACGATGGGACGGTGGGCAAGTATGGCGCTGAAGTGAAGCTGCGCCGGGACCTGGAGAAGCACATCAACCTCCAAAGAATACATGCACGTAAGCAGACAGCCCAAACAAGTGTTTTCTCAATTCAGTGATGCCTGTTTCTTCCAAGAGAAATATGTGGGAACTATTTTGGATTTGTAAGAGCAGGGTAAGTCTGCTGTGAAAATGGCAGTGATGTAATCTAGTGACACTTGGTTGCTCATTTCAAATCTTAAGCTCACAGTACCCTGCTCTGATGACAGCAACAACTGAGCTTAAACGTTCCCCAGTTTCTTTCCAGTCATGTGCATTCATTGTAATTTTGTCACGTAAGTTCCCTCCACAGGTGTTAACATTTGACCACTATTCAGACATGAATATAAAAGCAGTATTACTCACAGACTGAAATGTGATAACATTTATTTGAGTTTGACTGGTCAAACTGGTAAACACCGACAATGGCAATTCATTAGTTCCTGGGCATTGACTGGTGCAAGCACCCAATTGTAATTTGTTTGTCATATTATTCTTCTTCTCTGCTCAAAAACCCATGAAAGTAAGCACACACACCGGTGAAAATGCACATTTCCATGGGTCTTTCCCATGGATGCGACAAATGGTTTGTTAGCACCTTAGAATATTTCAGTGAAGTGCCACTAGCACTGTGGTTAACCTACATGTATGACATGCTATTTCAAACATATTTTCAAACATGATAATAAATAGTTTATATGATAATAAATATTTCTCAAAGGATGAAGGAAATAGGATACACTCAAATATTCTTACCCCGTTCTACTCCATGACTTGGTATATATACAATTGATAAACGACTACCTCAATTTTATATCCAATCCAGACATCCACCCGATGTAAAAAAAAATGAAATAAAATAAAACTGCAAACACAACCCTTCATCAGCCATATCAATATAAAACTGATTTTAAAGTACTCATAGAAATCGAAATGAGTATTTTATTAAGGTGTGTCACTAGTAATAGAAATACTTTCAGACAGATCTTAGATGAATTCAATATACAGAAAGGGTCAGTTTTTCTAGCATCTAACAAAGAGCTCGGCCTTATCAACTGAACCCTCACAAGAGTTAAGTGAGAAGTGAGCTGAAGGGAAGTGACACCACACAAAGCCAAACTCGAAGCTGACTTTCTGGTTTCCTTCCTGCAGGTATTGGTCAGGGTGTTCCTGTTGTGGCTCTGATCTTGGAGGGGGGTCCCAATGTGATCCTGACTGTGCTAGAGTACCTCCAGGAGAGCCCTCCCGTCCCAGTGGTGGTGTGTGAGGGGACTGGCCGTGCTGCTGACATACTGGCCTATGTCCACAAGCAGACCGAGGAGGGAGGGTGGGTACAAATACACACACACAAACATGGAGGACAGAGCTGGGTGGTGGGGGAAAGAAAATCAACACTGGTGTGCCAAAGTTAAATCTTTCCAAACACTGTTTTAGTCGGGTGATAATAATTGAGGGAATGAATGGAGAAACAGTAGTTGTATCCCACAGAGAACTATTGCTACATAGCCAGTATTGGCATCAACAGCTGTTTGCTGACCAGTCTAAACACAGTGTTCAGACTTGAGCATTAGAAAGATTGTCTGCAGCAGTGGAAAGCAACTCTCTTGCTTTCTATTATATATATATATATATATCTTCTTTTCCTCTTCTGAAGTGAGCATGCTAATCAACCTAGACTTAACCCTGGTCCTCACTGGGGCCCAACAGATGAATCAGCTTTTTTGAGCCTTACTCAGACATATCAGCATGAGCGTATGTGTTGTGTTATGTTCATTCAGTTCATGGTTATCTCATTCATGTTTTTATTTACTCCACGCAACACCGTAGGACTGACATGGGTGTGAACAGTGTGTAGTTTTCATTCATTGTAGGCTTTTTGTAGTATTCTTGTTCCTTTTATTTATATTTTCCAAGTGTTTACCGCAGTGCTGCACTGATGCCATTTTGAATAATGAAAGTTATTTATTGTAACAGTGTTGTGCCTCCATTACACATTTATCACAAGTGTTTGTACCATACTTGAGGAATTGTTGCAAAAAAAATTGCTCAAGTATACATGAAGACTACAAGCTGCTTATTTGGTTATTGGAAATTTTTTTATCAGTCCTAAAATCCCATATGGTTCAGGCCCTTATCATCAGTCTCCCATACAAAGTCCTTGCAGAAGTGGCACTGCTAATACAACATATTATAACCTCTTTTATTGTAATATAACATTGGCTGAAGCTCTTGTCAAGACTGGTAGGTAAATATCTGTCACAAAAGCTCCTTTGAAGTTTTTTATTTTCTCTCTGCGGCTCTGATCTGTTTCTGTCCAAGAAGATTTTCTACCGACCCAGCCGCAGCCCAGTCTGTTTAGAAAAGGGATGAAAATAGTTGAGCCTGTGACATGGAGCACTTTAAAGTAATCTCCTGGCAGGATTAATCAGCCAATGAAATTAGCAAATGCTGCTGCAAATATTATTAGACTGTCACACACACAACTAGAGCCTGTCTTCAGTGGAAAAAAGACCTTTACTGTGCTGCTGCTGCTGCTGCTGCTATTATCTAAGATCTAAATCCAGACATAAGTTCCTCTGGTTCTCTCGCCCCAAAATCAATAGGATTGAAAAGAACCTAGGAAGTTTTGTAGCGCTATGTGTGTCTGTGTGCAGTGTGACAGTAGTAACCATGTTACGTCGTAATTCTTCCACAGGGGTCTTCCTGATGGAGTGGAGACTGACATCATAGCAACCATCAAGAAAACCTTCAACTTCAGCCAGAGCGATGCCATCCATCTCTTTCAGACTCTGATGGAGTGTATGAAGAGCAAAGAACTGGTAAATTCCTGCTCATCGACTGTAGCTGTCGTCCTCCTTTTTCTCCTTGATTTTATTGTCTTCCATTTCACTGATGGAAGCATGCTGCTGCTTCACTGAGAAGCAGCAGCAACATAAACTTGCTAACCAAATTAATCTTTCAGCGAAATTCCTAAAAACCAAACACAAGAGAAATAAATAAATGAACTGGTTTAAATTCTGCTACGAGGACAGTCTCTGACACATCTCCCTCACCAGCTGATGCTTCTGCTGTTGGTTTTGATAAACTGATGTATCACATGTCGCAAACTGTTCAAACATGTGGATAACGTCTGTGGGAACTTATCTCCTCTCCTCTTGAAAAATAGATCACTGTGTTTCACATCAGCTCGGAGGAGCACCAGGACATTGATGTGGCCATTCTGAGGGCTTTACTCCAAGGTTGGTAAATGAACATATGAATATCCCCAAACGCCCCCATCAAACCCAGCCCCTTTTAATGTAAGAGAAAAGAGAGTAAATGTCACATAAGGTTGATTTAGTCTATTCATATACTGAGATTGTTGGCACTGGGAGATTAAGATTGCATGACTTTGTGATGTTTTCCTTCTGATATCGATATGCTTTGAGAACAGTTCTCCCCTCTGTGTGCCCTCCTCTCTCTGTTCCTGAGGAGATCATGTTGCTCACATTCACAGGGCCTCCTTCTTCCAAAACTGTCAGTCACTGAGCTGGATGTGGCTCAGTCTTCTTATCTCTCTCTCTCTCTCTCTGTGTTGGAAGAAAAAAAAGCACACAGCAATTTCTCATTTCAAGCACAGGACACATTTTTCACCTGACAGATGGGTGTTGCAGCAAATACTCTGCAGAGAGGCTCGTCCCCTCTCCTTCCAGTTAATTTAGACATAAGCCAGGAGTTTGTAAGTGACGGCAGCTGATCGATGATCCCGAGGAACAGGTTCAGACCTTCAAAAGACAAAGTGAATACCATGACTGAAATGCCCACTCAGGCAAATATTTGTTGGCTTAAGGGGCATTCATCATAGTGAAAGAGTAATTCATCCTCCAAAGGACCCTGGGGCACAAAAGCTTTCAAGCCTTTTAAAGAATATCGAGTGCTGCGCAGAGATTTTTTCCATTCTCTACGATGATACAATTCATTTAGCGCGTTGGATATTAAATGAGAGGGTCGATTGTGTCGTCACTGTTAAAAGGAGAACATACAGTACAATACATCCTGTTTTTCAAGTGTGGTTTTTATACAGGTTCATGTCATGTGGTGAAATCACTTCATTGATTTCCAATGAGATTGTCCTTGAGGTTCCTGTTTGACATCCACTCTATCAATTCTATGTGAAGAGAATATTGTCATTTGATTCCAGTGGATCCTAGAGGACAATAAGGCAGATTACTGTGGAAGAGAGCAGTAGACTGAACAGGGATTTACTTTGTGGTCTAATCTGCTCTGTTGCTGTATTAGTGTGTAATTGACTGTATTATTGCCCTGGCCCTGCTCTACCAACCCCCTCTAATCCTGCTAGCTGGCTAACAGGAAATACACAGTTAATAAGGCTTGACTTGTCTGGGAATCACTATCTGTATATGTGTGTTTACACATCGCTGTACCTGTGTATTTCAGACACAAACGCATCTGCCTTCGATCAGCTGGTCCTGACTCTGGCCTGGGACCGTGTAGACATTGCCAAGAATCATGTGTTTGTGTACGGACAGCAGCTCCTGGTATGTTTTTTTGTGTGTGTGTGTGTCCGTGTGTGTGTCCCTGTGTGTGTGTGTGTGTGTGCATGTGTGTGTGTCAGTCACAGCTTTAGGGATGTTTGCTTTGTCCAGCTTTAGTTACAAACCTTTGGACTTGCCCAGAATGACCCCAGAGTCTCTGCTGACCACAGTCTTCAGTCTGCAGAGCCGGGGGACTGGACTAAGGCAGGCTGCCATAAACTGCTTGTCTTGACTGTAACATGAACCCTGTTACAATTGTCTTCATGAGCTGCCCTCAGCACTTATGTTTATTTTCAAACTTGGGGGCTCTTGGCTCTTGGGTGAATGAGAGTACGGATGATATTTATTTATATGTATTTTTTTAACTTGTTGTATATTTGGTCTTCTTTTTCATTGTGTTTGTTTAATAAATAATGATCTGCTTTCAAAATATACTTCATAAGAGCTTGTTTATCGTTGTTTGTGTGTAGGTGAGTTCTCTGGAGCAAGCAATGCTGGATGCACTTGTAATGGACAGGGTGGATTTTGTCAAGTTACTCATAGAAAACGGTGTGAGCATGCACCGTTTCCTGACAATCAGTCGGCTGGAGGAGCTCTACAACATGGTATATCATATCATATCATAAAATATTAAATAAACATATGTAGATATACTGTATATTTGATTTATTGTTCATGTTTTAAAATCTTTTTGTGTCTTCCTCCATTTTTAGAAACAATCTCCTAACAATCCAACTCTGCTGCACCTGGTTAGAGATGTTAAACAGGTAAACCCAGTCAACCAAACTCGTATCATTTTGTTTTTAACGTGAAACCAGTCTTTTCACACTCATTCACTTATTTTTGTTTCTGTGCCCTACGACAGAGTCATCTGCCTCCGAACTATAAAATCACTCTGATTGACGTGGGTCTGGTGATCGAGTACCTGATGGGTGGGACTTACAGGTGCAACTACACCAGGAAACGCTTTCGAATAATTTACAACAATCTCCATGGCAACAGCAGGGTGAGTGGTGGTGTCTTTGTAGCAATGCTGAAGATGTCTTTTATTGTGGTAATGTTCAAAGCCAGTTTTACTTTACTTTGAAGTGCTTTCTTGCATTGTAGTAAATAAGGTCAATACAATAACATTTCAGGCATTATGGTTGTTACTTCAGACCTTTAAATGAATTTTAAACAAAGCCACAGGAAAAGTGTGAATGTGAAGGTGCTCTCATGTCCTGCACAGAGATCGGGGCGCCACACAGCAGGTCCTGGTTCTCATTTGAGGAAAAGTCATGAGTCTTTCAGCATGCAGGCTGACAAGAAGGAGAAGACAAGGCACAACCACTTCATCAAGACTGCTCAGCCCTACAAACCCAAGGTAAACCTCCCACTGTTCACTGAACAGAAACTGGAGTGTCCAGAGTCTAGCAATAATTCTGTCTCTGCATCTGGAGAGTCACTGTTCATTTGTGGGAAATAATGTAAGCTCTTTGCCCTCCTCCTAGCTCGAGTCTTCCATGGAACAGAACAAAAAGAGGAGCAAAGAGGAAATTGTGGACATAGACGACCCAGAGACACGGCGGTTTCCCTACCCCTTCAATGAGCTCCTGGTGTGGGCTGTGTTGATGAAGAGGCAGAAAATGGCCCTGTTCTTCTGGCAGCACGGAGAGGAGAACATGGCAAAGGCCTTGGTGGCCTGTAAACTCTGCAGGTCGATGGGCTACGAGGCAAAGAAGAGCGACGTGGTGGACGACACATCGGAGGAACTCAAAGAGTATTCAAAGCAAGTTTTTCTTTGGCTTCCATACATGTCAGATCAGCTACAACGTCTCATTCAGAAAATAAATTTAGATGCTTTGCTGATCAAGTCGATGTTTTTCAGTGAGTTCGGGACGCTGGCAGTGGACCTGCTGGAGCAGTCGTTCAGACAGGATGAGACCATGGCCATGAAGCTCCTCACCTATGAGCTGAAGAACTGGAGCAATTCCACCTGCTTGAAGCTGGCTGTCTCCTCCCACCTCCGGCCCTTTGTGGCTCATACGTGCACCCAGATGCTGCTGTCAGACATGTGGATGGGACGACTGAACATGCGCAAGAACTCCTGGTACAAGGTTCATGTTCCATTTCGATTTTATTTTTTGGTAAAAAGGTGAAACTTGGGGTAAACTTGGGCTCTTGGAGTAGTCACCATCATTGTTTCTAGCACAAAGCACAAAATATAATGTAACTGGTACAAACTCTCCATAGAGACCGTACACTGGATGTGTAGTGTCTTCAGTTTTCATGTTAGGTTTTGACTTCTTCAGTAAAAACACTTGGGATTCATTAGTATGTGTAATTCAGAGGATTCGCTTGACAAATATTGCAGCATCCGCCCACATGAGTGTGCGTGTGTGTGTGTCGTTCTCTAGGTGATTCTGAGTATCTTGGTGCCTCCTGCCATCCTATTGTTGGAGTACAAATCCAAGGCTGAGATGGCTCACATCCCCCAGAGTCAGGATGACCACCAGATGACCATGGAGGACAGTGAACACAACTTTCAGAACATAGTGGAAGACATTCAAATGGTTAGAGATGCGTAGTGCCTTCAAACATAACTTAACTTTCAACTTAGTCAACCTTCTCATATAGTCATATGAGAAGGTTCATTACCTTTAATTATCGGTGCATTTTGTTTTGACATCCGTAGGGCAGAGACGCGAGCTGCAGTACAGGTCTTCTGTCCCCTGTCCCTCAGGGGACAGGGGACAGAAGGTGCTACTTGTGTTTTTGAAATCACTCCACCCAGCAGCCATGTCTGGAATGTAGTTCCGGCTATGCATTTGCCTCAAAAACAACTCCATCTCGTAA
>OMNW01009467.1:39891-53611 GCA_900303245.1 Selene dorsalis
ATGGTGCCACCAGTCATTAGGATATATAATTAAGTCACCATAAATGTCTGTGTGAAGACTTGCACAATCCATTTAGTAAATACTGAGATGTTTCACAGGAAACATGAAAACTGGCCAGCTGATAGAACTACAGGAAAAGTTAAGATTGGGCCTGCAGGGGACAAATAAACTACTAAACATAATAGTAGAAGTTGTTTTGACTAACCTAAAAAATACCATCAGCAAATATAGCGAAAAATCAAAAAACAAATGAGGGGGTTGCAGACTACACGTTGACAATAAAATCAGTGTTTTTATAAGAATATCAATAAATGTAGTTTAAAATCAGTAGTTAAAAATTCCCCATCCTTATGTCTTATGTAATCCCCTGTAGCCCCCTACTGCTTCCCTCTGAGGGGGAACTTTGTTGGGAACTGTGAATTTCACTTGAGACAAAGGAGGGTTAAGTTTCCCTCTCTCACACACACACAGTCCTTATCCACACAGCTGACCACCAGTTGAGCTCTGTGGGCTCAGAGGCCGCTGTGAAAACGTCAGACTATTTTGCTCCCAAACGAAAAGTGCCATGATGAGGCTCAGCCCCCTCAGAGGGCCTTGACTGACCTCGGCTTAAAATATTTCAGGGAGAGGAAGACCCTCTCTTGAACTCACTGAATGTAGAGCCTCTTTGTCAACACATATCTTTAATCCACCAAATCTACATTGCCCAGTTGGAAAAATGAAAACATTCCCATTGTTGGGGCGATGACTCCTTTCCTAAGCATTTCCTATAAAGTGTGTTTTTTTTTTACAAGTCATCCCGTGTGTCTCCCACTCTCAGCTCTTCTACCTGGGCTTCCTGATGGTCTATTCGTATGTGGTCCTGGTGAAAATGCCCCTGCTGCCTTCTCCTCAGGAGTGGGTGGTCATCCTCTACATCTTCACCTCTGCCATTGAAAAAATTCGTGAGGTATATGATATATACGTATTAGACATTTTAAGTTGGGTAAATGCTTGTGTCACTAATTTAAAAACTAGTGCTGATTTTTCCTAATCTAATGGCAGCGAGATGCTGGCCAAAGCTTCTGATACTGATTTCCCTCTGAAGTCCTGTCCTACAAATGAACTCCCCCAGACACTGTGAATTGATTGAGTTCCTTGTGGTCATCTCACCACCTTCTCCTTTCTTCCCCAGATGTTCATGTCTGAAGCAGGCAAAATAAGCCAGAAGATAAAGGTGTGGTTCAGTGACTATTTTAATGTGTCCGACTTCCTTGCCATTGTGATCTTCTTTATCGGCTTTGGCCTGAGGCTGGGTGGAGGCGATGCCTTCGTCCCTGGCCGGACAATTTACTGTCTGAATATCATCTTCTGGTATGTGAGACTCCTTGATATCCTGGCCGTGAACCAGCAAGCTGGACCGTATGTCATGATGATTGCTAAAATGGTGAGTTCCTTTTGTTATTTTAACACAAAGTTAAATTAGCAGTTTAATTTTAGTTGTCGTTGTTCTGACTCTGACACATACTTTCCTCCATTTCTTTGTAGCTTGTGGTGCTAAGCTGCTGTGAGAGTTGCTATGTTGTTTTGCAAATGTAAATTATTTTTTATCAATATTCATGATTTTTATTTCATCATTTTTAACTTCCACATTCAAACAGCATTAATCATCTACATGCTCTAACCAGGTATTGTGAAATGCCATATTATCCTGAGCATAATACTTTTATGCTTTATATAAATACCTTAGTTTGTTTCAGCAGAATATTGGACGAAATTATGTTTAGAAATTTGACATTTTGTAAAAAAGAAAAGTTTTTTTTTCAGCTTAGCAAAACTAAAATGAAAGCATTGGGAAATACAGCTGACTCTGTCTGATGGTCAAAATAATCTGCCTGACTGCACCTCACCATTTAGTATCTTTTTTTGCTCATTTTATTTATATCACTATTAATGTGCCATTTCATGCTTATTCAAATCACATTAAGGCAGAAATACAAAAAGTAGCTGTTTTATTTTGGGATTCTGTCTTGTGACTCCCTGATGTCTGAAAGCTGAACTCAGTGAGGCTGCTAGGTGGATTTTTTTTTTAACCTTTGGGAGAGGACAAGGCTGTTTCCTCTGTTTTCAGTTAATGCTAAGCTAACAAGCTGATGTTCTCAGGAAGAGCGTGAATACATGTATTTCCCCAAAAAATCGATCTCCTCCGCTTCTAAATGAAACTAGATTCCATTAGAACATAACCCAGTTTCTGTTATAGCTATAAAGTAGTCACCAACCCTCCAACATTACTGTGTCTGCTCTGGGGATTTCAAAAAAGGATTATAATGGTTGTTTTGAAACAGGCCACACCAGACCAAATCATGTGACAGAAGAACACTAACTTGGTTCTGTTTTTTCTTATTTAAGTATTTTTCCTGTTAAAAAGTGAATGGGCTTTTTTAAAGCAATTGTAATTAAGTCATTCAAACTTAAAGTCCCCAGAGTTGATGGATGTCCACCCAAGTAAGTTTCTGATACATCTTTGCTCATATGATTAATTAAGTCTTTGTGGCGTCTGTTGCAGGTGGCCAACATGTTTTATATTGTGGTAATTATGGCCATAGTCCTGCTGAGCTATGGCGTACCCAGAAAAGCCATTCTCTACCCAAATGAGGAGCCCAGCTGGACGCTGGCCAAAGACGTGGTCTTCCAGCCATACTGGATGATGTATGGGGAAGTGTATGCCTATGAAATCGATGGTAAGGACGATGAGGATGGTAGGGGAGATTACGAGGGTAAGAAGAGTTTTATTCAAAGCTTCTCACCACGGCATGATAGCTGATTGTCACTCAAAACCAGCACTGGCAATCAAACCCACGACAGCCTAATCGTTGTACCCCCACTCACAGCCTCATTCCCACAACATGGTTCTAAACCATGCTTCCAACGCGGGTCTCTTTGGGGAGGGCAGGGCAGTTTGTTTCACCACAGTTTCAGCAGCCTCGACTCAGCTGTGAAGGACCAGGGGGGAGAAAAGCAACAGTCGTCACTTTGAGTCAAGGGCACTTGAAGCTCAGGTGGAACAAAGCACCTGGCTGTGCTCCGCAACCTGAGTTGGCACTCTGACGTATCACACACCAATGAAATTTGTCACTAATGACTTGTAGTGGCCAGTGGCTAGTAGTGACCGGTCAAATTTTAGTTAGGCGGTGTGAGCTTGTGGAAAGAAGCGAATGCCCAAGGCTCTGGCTTCAGATTTTATTGAACTCATAAAAAATCCCTGTAAACTAATCACAATGTGCTTAGCAGCTCATTTCTTGCTTCTTCTCTTCATCATAGTGTGCGCCAACAACAGTGAACAGTCAGTAAAGCCCCTGTGTACGGCAGGAGTGTGGCTGACTCCTCTCCTACAAGCAGTCTACCTCTTTGTACAGTATATACTCATGGTCAACCTCCTCATCGCCTTCTTCAAGTAAGTGGCCAGCATGTCAGTGTCAGCTTTGGCAGTCAGCACAGAAAACTGTGGGTGCTCATTGTGCCGCTTCGGCTCATGTGTTTAAAAATAAAATCTTCTCCTCAACGTAATCCTGATTGCCATCTTCTGCACCGTTGTTTTTCCAGCAATGTGTATATACAAGTGAAGTCCATTTCTAATCTGGTGTGGAAGTACCAGCGCTACCACTTCATAATGGCCTACCATGAGAAGCCTGTCCTGCCACCTCCCTTCATCCTCCTGTGCCATATCTACTCCCTCTTCAGTATGTGTAGAAAGAGGAAGAAGGAGAATACCTACGGACCAAGTATGTCGTCTGCCGTCACTGTCACTGACCACTTTGATGCTGTATTTTAACCTCCTTTCAATCTGCTTTCGTTTTAGAGCTATTTCTCACAGAGGAGGATCAAAAGAAGCTTCATGATTTTGAGGAGCAGTGTGTGGAAATGTACTTTCATGAAAAGGATGATCAGTTTCACTCGGGGAGTGAGGAGCGCATACGTCTTACCTCAGAAAGGTGGGGATGTAATTTCCCTCCATAGATGCAATGTGTGACGCTTTTAAAATGTTCATTTCACTTAAATATTTGGTGATTAATAAGAGCTGAGCTGTGAAGGCTGTGCTAACTTATGCTATCGTTTGCCATTTCCAGAGTTGAGACCATGTGTTTGCAGCTGAAGGAGGTTGGAAACAAAGTCAACTTCATAAAACGTTCCTTGCACACACTGGACTCCCAAATTGGCCACCTGCAGGACCTCTCAGCGCTGACTGTAGACACTCTGAAGACCCTCACTGCTCAGAGGGCATCTGAGGCCAGCAAGGTTCACAATCAGATCACCCGGGAGCTCAGCCTGTCTAAGAACGTGGCCCCAAACATCACCCCGGTGGCAACAGACACTGGCCCCCACTCCAAATCGTCCGCAATAGGCAAACGCAGTGTGGGACCCTACTTCGGCTCCTCTTTCCCCCGGGCAGAAGTTGACATAGCAGATTCTCTTTTTGGAGTTGGTGCGGGGGGAGGGGCTGGGACTGAAGGTTTCCAGAGAGTCGGGCCCAGCCCTGGTGCAGGACTGGGGCTGGACCCCAGCCTGAACCCAGCATTAAGTCCAGAGAAGAGGGAGTTGTTTGGGCTCGGGCACTTTGCTGCAGAGGCTGGCTCCTCACGCAGTGCCAGCTCCAGTGCCTTTGTCCAAAGTGCTGTGGCCATTTCTCCGCCGGAGCTGCGTCTCCGAGGCCACTCTCTCACCCAAAGTAAGCTGACCCGTCCACAAGACCCGGGCCTAACCGACTCACCATCCAGCCTGCCCAACGTCCCCTCCCCCGGGGCTCAGTTCCAAATAAGCAGCACCCCCTCACAGCCCAGTGGCTCCAGCCACCCAGAGCTTGGTCTAGCTGGGCTCTTCCAGCAGCCCCACCAGCCAGACAGCACCACTGTAGAGTTTGGTGCATTTGTGGGTAAGTGTGAGAGTGAAGGTGAATCTGGTGTTGATGAGAGAGTGACAGAGGAAGATGAAAACTGTGCGTGTGTGTATCCTACTGTTGTTATTGTCCCGACTTTGAGCTCTGCTCGGCCTGCCTGCTTGCCTGCTTGCGGTGTGAAGCCTGAGAACTTACAGGGGGTAGGAATAGAGGGGGAGGGGGAGGTGGAGAGGAGGACGGTGAATTGGGGGTATGTGAACGAGGCCTTCTGTGACGACGAAGGACTGAGTAGACAGGGCCCAAGCATCGAAGTCTTGGCTCTGGAAGCTGAATCTTCACTGGCTCACGCCCACAAAAATAGCGTCGAGCCAAGTTCAGCTCGTGCCCCTGCTGTGGTTCCCAAGAGACGCCGCAGACAAAGGAGCAGGGGACAGAGTGAGTCGGGACCACCAACTCCCTGCTGTGAAGGTCAAAGTGGGTCAGAAGTCCCCCTTGTCAAGAGGAACATGTCAAGAGAGCCAAACGCAACGAGAGGTTTGATTTTCAGTCTGAAGTCGAGGGCTGCATCTGCCGGGTGCTCGGGCCTGTCCATCTCCCAGATCAGGATCCCAATAGATCTGTAGCTGGTGCTCTGTTCTTTGCTCTCTCGTGCCTGGAGCCTTTTGTCCAACTTGCTTATTTTCTGTTCCTGGGTCTTTCTGAGGTTTCATGTGTGACATGACTGAAGCATGAGTGATTCATTGCTCTGATTGATTGATATTGGATGTGTTGGCAGGTGGAGGTGTGGGAAGTAGTTTTTCATCAGAATCAGATGTTTAAACTGTGATTATTTTGCAATGGTGGTGTTTGTGATATCACCTGATCACAAAGTGCATTTCCTTGGCTTGTTTTGTTAAAAGCTTTGTAGCAATTCACACTGAAAATAATCAACAACTGAAATAGAGAAACATTTTAAACAATTGTATTGAATGGGTATTGTCAGTACGTCCTTTGGCTAACATGAGTTACTTGGGAAAAATAAAAAAGTATTTAGTTAAGAGTGTTTTATTTTAATCATGAGACATATTGACCAGGCTGTTGGAATTGTCCTTGTGTGGGTTGATAATATTTTTCTTGGTTTCAGGACATAAAGACAGTTTGGAGCTGCACTCCACACCCAAAGAGAGCTCCAGCAGGCAGCAGAGCCCGACCACACAGATCAGATCACAGGTGAGTTTATATGTTTCCTCGTCATTTTGTTTATTTTGTGAACACCGTATAGTGTTTTTTTTTAGAACAGATGGCAGCATGGACTCTTGTGATTTTATCTGGCTAAATTATCGAAACTTCCGAAATACTTCATCTGTTGAGGTGTATTTATTTACAGTGTGTTGCTGCTATATTTACCTCTTTGTGAACACTGATGATCAAACATCTGTCCTGAAAGTAGATTTTTTTGATCTTCAGCTAAAAACTTGAACACTTCTGTGAGGGCAAAAACTTTGCCCTCTGGTGAGGAACAGAACACGACAGAGGCTTACCGAGGTTCTGAGAATTTATTACAGCACTTCTAAATCTAACTAAAGGAACAACAAGTAAATAATAAATGATGATCATCAAAATATAGACAGAGTCTTACTGTTCGGCCAAATAGGGTGCAGGGTTTCTCAACCACAAAGGTCTCAAGAGTCTGGAAACCCACTACTGGAATGACTGAGTCTTAAATACAATGATAGTTACAGGTAAACAAACATTTCAAAGTACATAAATCCCATTGTCTAAAAAGAAGGTCCAAAGTGACTGACAAGCAGCTACAACTCAAAGTAGCAGCTGACCCTTATTGATTAACCAATCATTCCCCTGTTTCTGAGGTGATTAAACAGATTAAACAGAGGTGTGATGTCATCGTGTCAGTCAGTAGTTGCTATTGTTTCAGTTTGTCAAAACTAGATGCCAAATTTAGTTTCCTCATTGGTTAAATGATGCTCCTTCAAAGGAGTGGAGGTGGCTCCATCAAACCTTGAATCATGAATTTGTTATGTTCTAATAAAGAAAAAAAGGGGAAAGAGAGAGACGGGTGCTTCAGTGCTCAAGCACCCACTGTGATGCTTGTATCAAAATAGCCTATTTTATTAGAAAACAATTAGACCTCTCCAAAATCAAGGACACCCCTAAATCGATTATAGTTGTGCTTTATGATGTGGCCTAGAGGGTTTTATGAAAAGCATCAGTGTTTCAGAAATGTAATGTACCCTGTCATGTCTCTGTGTCCCTGTTGTCATAGGCACAGGCTCAGCCTGAAGGTCACGGTCATATCAGAGCTGTCAACTCCTACGCTGGCTTCACAGAGTTTGACAGAAACCCAGCTTTTCTCCATCCTGACTCCAGTAAGCTCACAAAATATCCTATTTGTTCAAAACAGAGACTTCTTGAAAGAAGATTTTGTTTATTTTAGTGCACTTCAGCTCTTAAGTCAGACAGCTGACCCTTGATGGATGCTGTTTGTTTGTTGTGTTTCTGTAGCTCTAACAAAGAAGGACAGGAGCAGAGTGTCAGCAGAGGACATCCTGGTCCATGAGGACCCCAGGGCTGCAGCACTGGTAAGAAATGTGTTTAAAGTTACAACAAAGTTTAACTCTGGTCAGCTTAATCAGTTCTAGTGTCTGTCACTTTTTAACAACTTCTCTTTTCTCTAGCAGGAAAGAGTTCAGGTCAAATCTGCGCAAGCCAGCAGCCTGTAAGTGTCGTCCTACTGGCCAACAGGAAGTAGAGACATACACACACACAAATACATATATGCAGACCTCAAAATCACTTCCTCTTTACTTTAAAAGGGAAGATAAAACCCACTGTGTCCAATTTAAGCCGAGGTCTGGTGTTTGTGTTATTGTACTTGTTTGACCCAGCACAGTGATATAAATACACTGTACAGCAGGGCTATTCAATTGGCAGCCCACAGGCTAGAAGCGGCCTGTCAGTCACGTCCTACGGGCCTGCGGCCCATCAACCAGTAAATAATAATGAAAATAATAATCATTATCATAAAAAAAATAGGAAAACCAAAATGGTCCGTGTGAGTTTTATTTCTTAAAGTTTTTATAAAACCTAACATTAAAAGTAAAGAGCAAAGACAGAGTGATGCAATACTTTTGCCAAAAGCAATGTTTGGCGCTCCTATAAACTGTACATATGCCATTTTACAACGCTTTGCAGCACTTTACGAGACTTCCACTACCTACAGCAGACCAGCTTCTAATGTAAACATGTCGCTTTCAAAGTTTAGCCTCTGCCTGACCTACGTGGTCCTCTCCGCTCCAAGCAATGCTCTGTTTCGGGAATGGAGTAATTAGCAATGTCACAAATTACTTTTGAGTATCAGTACAGTAAGGTGATTACTTTCAAGAGGAGTAATCAGTAATTTAATTATTGTTCCAGAGTAATTTGCCCAACACTGCTGCTGTTGATGAAATGGTAACAGAAGATAGCCTTCCCAAAAAATTGGTCCACTCAAAATAGAATAGAGTAGCAGAGCCCTGCTGTACAGGCTCCTACATATGTCTGTGGTTTAGATTGTTACAGGTATACCTGTAGTCTTTTGTTAAACTAATGTCTTATCTCTGACTGTGCTGCTCTCTATCAGGCGAGCCCCAGGTGAAGATACACTAAATGGTAAGATATGTACTTTCACTGTTGTTTCTCTGTATGTGTGACTCGGGTGGGTCAGATCCGTCTGTCTGGATCAGCTGGTCCAGCAACATATGTATGGACGCTATTTCCAAAGTGACCTAATCCCTTTCTTTGGATTCCTTAGTATGATTAAATCAGTGGTCTAACAGGCATCATCAAAATCATGAGGAAACACAGTTACCCTCCGCCTCCCCCATTAAAACTCCTCTTTTGTCCCCTTTTGCTTAATGTTGCTTTTGTCTTGTGCTTCATGTATGTTTGTGGATGAAAGCTTCACTCTGCTTCTCTTCTTCTGTGGTCACAGCTGCAGTTTCTCTTTATGCACCACGTCACACCCACCTGGGAGCAAGAAAGGACTGTAAGTGTCAACCGAACAAAACAATCATGCCATGAATAACTTCTCTAACAATTTAAGTTGACACAGTTTGTTCATGAATTCACTGGCTGATCGGCAGAAAAAAAAATCTGCCTCTCTTTTAATAATCCAGTCATCTGTTCCAGTCATATACATTTTACTCGTTGCAGCTTTTCCAGTGTGAGAATTTTCTGTTTTCTCTTTTATATCATTGTAAACTCATATATATCTATATAATTATATAAATATAATTAGCTTGCTTGTACTGTCATCTGGATAAAAACAAAACAATATGAAGAGCAACTGCAATCAGCAAAGCAACTGATTAATTGCAAACACTATTTGATAACCAGATGAATTATGAAAATAATCATTAGATGCACCCAGTGTGCAGTTTCATGGCGGGAAAAAAACATTAAACTGATGATACTGAGAGCCAGGCCTAAAAGTGTAATATCTATATTTTTAACAATGGTGTCTTTTTCTTGGCTTCCATTTACGCAATGGGTTTATCGTTTATATCATTATAACAGATTTTAAAAATACATTTAAAATTACCTTAAGATTATATTATGAATGGAAAAAAAAATTGTGCTATGAACAGGAACTACCTCTGTGAGATAAAATTGTTTCAAGTGTGAACCAGAGGTCTGTTTCTGTGTCTGCTGTTGTGAAGTAGCACAGTGACATCTACTGGTGAACACTGGAACAGCTCAGGGGACTTTTGCTCAAGTAATGTGCCCAAGTTATTGTGTAGTGACTGTTAACCACCTGCTTGTCCGTTAATTGACATGAATACAAAGTTTAGTGGTAAAATGGAGCAAACTGCTGTAATGTTACAAGCAACATCCATGGTTTGAATCTGACCTGGGATCTTTGATTCAGCTCACACACCACCTCTGTCTCTCTCTGTCTGCTGTCATGCCCTGCCTCCCTCTACACTATCAGCTAATCAGCGAAGTGTCTCAAAAATATGCTTTAAAAAAAATTAACAGTAGCCTCGTTTTCTCTGCAGCTATTGGCTCACCTTTCAAGCCCATGGAAAGCTACCAGTACTCAGGTGGGACATTCATTTGTACACATGTATTTCACCCTTGACATTGTGTCATTGTGTTTTCATGTGGTAATTCAGTTGCTAAAATTAATGATTGTGTGATTTTTGTCATATTAAAATATATCATGTGAGGTAGAGTTGTAATTGTAGTGTTTCTACAACATCACTAAGAGGTAAAAAGTAATGAGTGCAGTGTAGTTTTACTCTGACTGCCTTCTCTGCAGTTCTCTTCTCAGCTTGTGTTTGTATTTATTTCTGTGTACACATCATTGCAGCTGTTGAACGCAACAACTTGATGAGGCTGTCCCAGAGCATCCCTTTCACTCCTGTGCCCCCTAGAGGTGAGTCTGGATCACAGAGTGTCTCCACACACCTCAGGTCACATGAAAACACCACAGACGCTTCTGAGAACTGACAGCAGGAAGTTGGCAATGAGGAAGTATGGAGCCAGATAAGAGATGTGGTTTCTACCCCCTCACTCCTGCAGCTGTTTTGTTAACTTGTACTCACAGTATCGATGAGCAAAGTGTAGGTGCTCTGGGTTTTTTTGTTTTGTTTTGTATATTTTTTTACTTCCTAATATGGGCTCTCCTGTTTGAAGAGGAACTGCATCAGTGGTAGTCTAATATGGTCATGTTGATCATGTGATTCATTCCGCCTCTGTCAGGAGGTGATAACTGTATATTAAAACTGGAACCAATGCGTCATACAGTATGTCGTAGATATGGGCAGCTTTATTGCACCAGTTATTAATATAATACCACATTTTACAACTTCATTAAGCAATACATTAACCATTACCATTTAATCTGACATAGTTTGATTAATATAAATCACCAATAACTCCAAAAAATAACGAGCTTGGTTAATAAATGAACATTAAATTAAATTAAATATTTTTAAATATGTTTTTAAGACGTGTGCAATTTAACCATGAGTTCACCAAAGATAGAGCTGCAGTGACCTTTTTAGCAGGATGTCTTTTTTTTTTAACTCGAATTATTCTCAGTTTGTGGGTTAAAAAAACCAAGGTCAAACATTTAGTTTGAACATCAAAATGGTGATCATGAAACATGGAAAAAGAAGATAAATTAGCTAGGTAGCCTCAACAAGCCTCAGTCTCTACGTTTGGTTTATACTTCTGCTTTCTAAATATACATTTATAGTTGCATAGAAGGTGATTGGCTGTCTTTCATTTTTATAGGAAAATAATTGTAAAATACGGTGAAAAGTGAAGTTTTGACTGAACTGAGGAGGGCTTTCTTCTTGAAAAAGTGTGTGATAGCTGTTGTTTCCTGGCATGTCCTGCTCCAGTGATCAGTTTGAATGTAAATGCATGAGGAAATGAAAAGGGGGAAGTGTTAAGGTCAACGGATAGTACGTCAGTGATCTGTTATTAACCTCTCTGCCTCTCTGTCTGGTTTAAGATCCTGCTCTGATCCAGAGCCAACAATGTTTCATTTAATTAATGACTGTGTGACTGTGTGTTCCTTCAGGGGAGCCGGTGACTGTGTACCGTCTGGAGGAGAGCTCTCCCAACACCATCAACAACAGCATGTCTTCCTGGGCCCAGCGGGGCCTCTGTGCCAAAATAGAGTTCCTAAGCAAGGAGGAGATGGGCGGGGGACTCAGAAGGGCCCTCAAGGTGCTCTGCACTTGGTCAGAGTACGACATCCTGAAACCAGGACACCTGTATATAGTCAAGTCCTTCCTGCCTGAGGTGGTCCAGACCTGGCAGAGTATCTACAAGGAGGACACTGTGCTGCACCTTTGTCTCAGGGTAGGGAACCCAAAAACAGGCTTATTTCTTCCACTGTTTCATCGCAGGAAGTATTTTCAAAAAAAATTTAAAAAAGTTTATCTGAGTAATGCTGAGTACATGTAGTTAAATTCGATTTAGCTTTACTTTTTATTTACAGGGGAACTATGCAAATCCAGTCGTTTTTCCATCATTTTGCCAACCCTCCTCCTGCCTATGTGCATTTGTTTTTTAACGATCTCTTGTCATAAACAAGAGATTACGGGTTACGGGGTGCATTTGAGAGAGAGCTGCGACACTGGGTTGGAGGCACTGATCTTATAAGGTTGGTTTTCAGCCAAGAGACACTACATGGAAGGCAGAGAGCCTCCATTCTCCCTCGTAACAAGTTACAATTCATTCTCATTCAAAATGAGACTAGACTAAGACGTCAGGATACAAGCTCTGTTTCAGGAACGTTATTTCAGCACCATACATATACTGTAGTCGACTAAATTAAGAGTCAGACTTTTTATTTGTATGTGTGTAAATCTAATTAAGGAAAGAGACGTGGAGAGCAAGTTCACATTGTATGCCACTGTTTATTTTGGTCATTTCTGCAAAGGCTGAAACAAGACCTACGCCCTTGGTTTGGAGGATGGGTTGCTGTGGTTGCAGCTTTTAGAAAACACAACACACTTCGAGTCAAAAGCTGATTATTTGACAGCTCACACTTTGAACAGATCACACACAGTTGTCACCTCTAGAGCTTGGTTGTTGTCATGGAGACGCACCACAGCAGCCAGTTCCACCTCAACAGCCATCATAAAAATGTAAAACTAGAAAGCATTAGAGCCACAGAAATACTGGATCAGCTGTTTGTGGAGCTGTTTTTAAACATCTTTATGTACTTTTATGATAAGTCCAGTGTTTCTTGTTTATAGCCGTCACTTTGCATTGTAAAAAGAGGAGCTACAGTAATGTGAGATCTAACACAGAATCTATTTTTAACCTCTGTATTTTCCTGTGTCACTTCAGGAAATTCAACAACAACGAGCTGCTCAGAAGCTGACGTTTGCCTTCAACCAAGTCAGGCCCAAGACAATTCCTTATTCACCGAGGTGAGCACCTGCACCTGCACCTGCACCTGCCACAGGTTCAGCAGCACAGTCAGGCTTTGTTTCCATATTTGTCTCATGATCTCGTTTTTAATTTCCCTGTGTGCTGAAGCCACAGTCTGCTTATCATTATGGTTTGACAAGCCCACATCAGCCTCTGTGTTTAAGCTGCACGGCAGATGGTTCTGTGTGTGTGTGTGTGTGTTTAATAAGTGTCCATTCTTAGGTAGGTAGGTTATTGAACTGAAATATGAGTTGTGCGTGTGCGTTCAGGTTCCTGGAGGTGTTTCTGCTCTACTGTCACTCTGCCGGACAGTGGTTTGCTATTGAAGAGTGCATCACCGGGGAGTTCAGGAAGTTCAACAACAACAACGGCGACGAGATTGTCCCCACCAACCTCCTGGAGGAGACCATGCTGGCCTTCAGCCACTGGACCTACGAGTACACCCGTGGGGAGCTGCTGGTGCTCGACCTGCAGGGTAAAAGCACAGGACCCCTCCCTCCTGTGCACCTCGATGTATGTTCTGTTTGATGTCTTTGACAGTGACACTTGTCTGTTTGTTGTCTTCTGCAGGTGTTGGGGAGATTCTGACAGATCCTTCTGTCATAAAGAGTGGTGAGAAGGGGTGAGCTCACATAAGTATTTAGCATTCCGTGACTCCATGTTAAGTCGCTGCGCACTTTTCAACACTAACAACCCTGTATGACTCTACAGATCTTATGATATGATATTCGGACCGGCCAACCTGGGAGATGACGCCATCAGGAACTTCCGTGCAAAACACCACTGCAACTCTTGCTGTCGGAAACTCAAACTTCCTGGTGAGAGATGCTGTGTAGTCACATTATTCCTGTTAAAATAAAGTCTATTCTGAAAAGCGGCGCTCTGGGGCTCACCCTGTAGAGCACATACCAC
>OMNW01009468.1:0-29516 GCA_900303245.1 Selene dorsalis
GGCACGCTGCCGTACCCGGTGTCTCCTGCGTTCAGAGGCATCCTGTCCGTCTGCAGGTGAGTGGCACATTGTTAGTTTCATTTCAGTTTGGATATGCAAACAAACACACACACACCCGTTGTGTCTGGCAGGAGTGGGTCATCTGTTGGTGGGCTGAAGTTTTGTTTGGACTTGTTTAGTCTGGGTGCATACCGTGCTGTCTGTCTCCTTAGAGGCCTCCTTCACTGTTTGTGCCATGTAACCCACAGGAGGACAACAGATGGTAACTCACAGGCAGCAAGAGTTACTGTTTCTGGAGAAAAGTGCACACACTCTCAGCACACTGCCCTGCCGCCCTCCTCCCTACCTGTCCCCCACAGGTGCTCAAATTAATTACATCTGACATAGCCTATGCCACAGGTCAGGTGTCACCAGTATGCTTGGTGTGTAATTGGCCAATCCTGAGATACATCAGAGAGCAATTCACGCACTAAAACCTATGGGCAATTTAGAGTGTCAAACCCACCTATTGTGCATGCTTAAGGATTGTGGGAAGAAGCCGTAGATCAAGAAGAGAACCCACACAGGCACAGGGAGAACATACAAACTCCAGCCAGAGAGGCCCAGGCTGGGGAATTGACCCATAATCTTCTTGCTGAGAGGCAACACTGCCATCCACTATAACACTGTGCTGCCCTGTTTGATTCCTTAAATAATAAATAATCCATTAACCTGTTTGCTTTTACGCATGGGAATTTTAAAAGACTAAGACATACCTACCACCAAGTTACTGCACAAATTCAGACACATACAAGTAAAGGAATTTGGTTTCAGGCAATTGAATGATGAGTATTTTGATCTTGTCAGTTGTGCCTTAGCACAGTGGTTGTCTTTAAAGACTGTCACTCTAATTGCGGCTGCTGTCCTTCATTTTCAGTATATTCGGCTCATACAATCCTTTGACGTTAGGTAACGCCAAAAATGCAGTGTTCAGTTTCACTCCCTGACAGAAGCTGTACAGCAGCACTTAGCACCAGTCAGCTCACAAGTTGGTTATACCTCAGGAAACATAGGCAAACAGAAAGACTGCAGGTAGTTCAAACCAGTACCACCGTGCTGTAAGACAGCACTGCTCTTTCATGTTGTTTATCTAAACACATTCAAAGTGACTACTCACATATTCTGTCTGAAGTGTCTTTCCTTCCTCTTTAGTTCCTTTTTTCTTCTTTTCCACTCTGAACTTCCTTTTTACACTCGTCCACCAGTGTTGCCACAGGGCAGTGCTGGGCTAAGTTAAATGATTTTGTCAGGAGTGAGGAGGTGAGAAGGAGACTGTCCCATAAAACCTCTGCTCAGTCAATTAATACAGAGGTGCTGAGCCTCACCACACCCTTGCAACACATTCTGAAGATCCCATGACTTCCTTTGCGAAGCCCCTGACGCCCCTTGTTTGGTGGTATTAACTCTGACTTGAACCGTCTTGTTTTATTTTTGTCAGTATTGACACTGCAGATAAATTAGGTGAGGGACAGTGATGTGTTTAGAGAATTAAAATGAATGTCCTGTTGTTGTTTTAGTTTGTGTGCTGAATGTGGTACACAGTTTGACTGGTTTAAATGATATTCAGGCATGTACATTAAGTACATATAGATATACTGTAGTTGTGAAGCCTAGACATTGTCACATTTCAAGCAAAGTCTTTGCGTGTATGAAAAGAAGAAAGCATCTGAATGAAGACCTCACTGACAGAAAATAAATGTGCAAGTCATTTGATGAATCATTTTAGTACTTTTTCAGTCAAATTGCCAAACATTTGCTTCTGCGTAAAATTCAAGAATGTCCTGCTTTTTTCTTCATATGATCTAATAACTAAATTTAATTGTAAAGTGAACTATTAGTATGACAGAGCAATCGATTTGAAGGTTAGCATCAGGCTATATAGACAAAATGGATCGGCCGTAAACCACTGAAATGTACGATTTTTAAATTCATTCATAAATTAATGAAAAACACAAAATGAATAAACAGTGTGTTTCTTCTGTTACATCTATTATTTAAGATTAATGATAGAAAACTGCTGAATCTGTGAGCTTTGTTAGGCTGTACAGATCTACTGACTGTAAAACCACCTGCAGCTAGAACAACTTCTAAACCACATGGTGATGTAGCACATCACACATGCACTCCAAAGAGCTACAGGGAGCATGTTTGATGAGGTATGTCTGCTAATTCCTGGGAACATCTCATCCTTAGCACGGGCCCCCTCTCTATCTCTTTCCCCAACCCTCTCTGCATTCTTTATCCTTTTGTGTCTCTCCCTCTGGCTTTCCTCTCTTATGGCACACGTTTATGTTCTTGCTATAACACGTCATTGCTATTCGCGTCACCTTTGCTCCCTGACAGCGTTGTGCAAACTAATTATTTACAGAGGGATCCTGCTTTCCATCATGAGACTCTGATGAGACATGCAGCTCACGTGTGGAGCACATTATATACGTCCACGTTGTTGTTGTTGTTGTTGTTGTTTTGAAGAATGCACCACCGTTTTGGTTTTTGCATGATGTATTGCTTGAGAATTACAAGGAGTCATTTGTTGTCCATGTGTACAGTTTGTATACAGTATCACACAGAATTGTAAATGAGCTGTCCTACAGAAGTGGAGTCAGTATCTATCAGTTTCTCACCAGGCGCTGTATTTAAAAATATTTTTAAGAACTGTCAGTCAGTAACAACTGATTTGGAAAAATATAAATATTCTCAATATTAAAAAAAACAAGAATTTAATTTGAGTTTCAGTTTAATTAACCAGAAAGAAAATGCTCAAAGACAGAGTATATTACATCAAGAGTCATCATTAGTGCTCATCTAATATGTAAATGTGGTGTAAGATGGTCTCCATGGAGATGGTGAAGCGTAGTCTTCGTTTCCATGGTGACAGCTTTAGCTTGAGTCCTCCTCCGATCCTTCAATGTCCTGAAATGTCACAGAATAAGTCATGATGTGACCACCATTAATGTTGCTGCACTTTCTTCATATAACTTTATTTACAGGCAGCACACTGTGCTTTCCTGTTTCGCTTTACTTTTCTTAACCATGCAATTTGTGGCCGTCATCTTCACCTGCATTTGTCACATGTTTCTGAAATTTTTCTAGACAATACTTCAGCTGCAAATCTGCACCTCAGATGATAAAACCGCTACATCTTTAGTATTAGTCTTCTTGTGATCAAGTGATAAAGTGATCAAAACTATTGCCTCTGCTAAGGAGGTTATGCTTCCCATGTCTGTTTAGTTAATAGAGTGTACAGAGTGTCTCACGTGTCTCACCATGGGCTCCTGACTTCTAAGAGTCATAACATGTTTCTGATATGCAGAGATGATACAGTCCCGCCTGCAATGATAGAAACAGTGACAGCACATGAGAAACATTTCCAACTCCTCTGTAAACATATCTGTGTATTTTGGGGGTCAGTTATTCAGACCCACTTGCTGGTAATGCCTCCTCCTGGTGGAAGTCCTGGTATCTCCTCTGCAGCCAGGAATTTGATGACATAGAGGAGGTCAGGGTCCTCGTCTCTGGACCTCATCATCTGGATAATCTCTGTGGAGGGAGATAGTCAGAACAGTGTGGTTGTAGATTAGGAGATGGCATGATCCAAAAGATCAGTGTTTATTGTGGTGAAGGATTTAAATAACTCTTTATGTTGCAGCTCACCTTCCACTTTCATGTCGATCTGTTGCTCCAGCTCTGCCTCCTGCTGCAGTGCCTCTTGTGAAACATGGGGGGCGCCGGGGAAGCAAACAATGATGATGCTGATGTTGTCCAAGCTGCCCTGTGGAGGGAGACAGAGCACAGCATTGAGACACATTTGATGGAAACAATTGAGGCTGCACTTTTACTGCCACAGTGGTGGAAGGTAACTGAAATACATGTAATCAATCAAGTAATCAAGTAATATTTGAGGTTGTTCTACTTTAAGTGAGTATTTCTGTGTCATACTACTTTATACCTTCATTCCATTACTTGCACTTTTTAATTCACTACACACATTAAATAGTTATTGTTACTGATAGTTACTGATCACATAGGTAACAATGAGCAAGTTTAGTTATGTATATAATTGCATATAATTATGTATATTTAACATACATAATATCATTACAACCCAACAGTTACATAAAACTATGGAGTTTTTAATCATCTCCAGTATTACCATAATTTGCTGCTTGTATATTACATTAGTCATTATTTTAATTATATGATTATATAATAATATAACTCTGGCACCGGCCCTTCCGCCTGCACAATGACCTCTTGTACTTTTGTTAAGTACAAGTACTTTTACTTTAACTGCAGGATCAAGGAAAAAGTGCAGGGGGCCTGTGCCACAGTGGGTGCAGATGTATTTTGGTTAATTTTATGGGAGGATTATCACATGCTGATACATTTGCTAAACAGAGTTGGGACAGCATGTTAACCTCCTTTGACGTCACAGTTAAGTAGTTGTAGAAGATTATTATAGTCCTGCTTTACTGTGCATATACGTTTCTCCAGACTATGGACCAGAAGTGCACCTGTCATGTATAGAGCTAGCAGATTGACTAGAAAACAAAAAGAAACAAAACTCCTGCCCCAGTAGAATGTCCCTGATTTTTTTTTTTTTCCTAAATATTAATGTCAACTCAATGTGGCCTTAAAAATACTTTTGTGAAGTCAGTACTTTGCCATAAGCATCAGTCTGTCATAATGTCAGAGAGGCTCCTTATTTATTAGGACACAAAGTCTTTCAGTCGGTTCCTTAAGCCTTTTTCGATGAAATAAATAGCAGCCCCTCCTAGCCAGGATAACACCTCTGAGCTGGGGTGTATGTTGAGCTCCTATCAACACACTCACATTCAGTCTTAATCCAAGCCATGTGTAGCTTTTCTTCCCTCCTATCCCATGTCCTGGGATGCCTTAATACAGCTATTTATAGAGCAGGAGAAGGTCTCGTCGGTGTTGAGACGAGCAGTTACCAACAAGTGTTAAGAGGACCTGCAGGAGAAATCTACTTGCATAACAACATCAGTGTAATTCTTCCTCACAGGGACCCTGCCTGCCGCTCCCCCTGCTTTATGTAAAGCTTTCCATTCATGAGTCCACTTTCTGTAACATTCACTGCAGCGTCGGATGAGCTGAGTTTGGAGAAATTAGTGGGAGTTGTTCTTAGCTGAGACAGCAGGATGCTGCCACTGCATTTACTCAAGTGGAATTTAGTGGCCTAGTGTTTAAATGGGCTGGATTTGAACCTCTGCTTGAAGCAAATTATAAGAATAACAATGGTAAACAGGACACATGAATTATAGCATATCAACAAAATAACAACAAGGCCCCTTTCTGTTTTCATCATTTCAGAATGTTTCTCTGTGCAGGACATGGTGTGTTTATTGTGTCTAGGCTCCTTCATATAGAATAAATTGACCCTATGTGTAATTTACATGAAAGTTTTAGATATTACGGGAAGGAAAGCTCCATTCTCCTGACACTTGTGTTGAGGTTGGTGTCATTCCTCAGCATTTGGTTGGTCTAAATAATGTCATAGGACAGTGCTATAAAGGCCCATCAAAGAGCCCAATGTGACATCTTTACTTTGTTAGTTTTTCTGACCAGAGCAATTTAAAACCCAAAGATCCCCAATTTATTGTTATAAAAGACAGAAAAATGTTTGACTTATTCTTTAAGTTTCAGTTCTTTTGACTGTTATTAGTATTTAGGAAAAACTCTTGTGTGGCTGCATGTGTCTAGACAACGGTTACCGTCTTCCATTAGATGTGTCTTAATGCTGAGGGAGTGTGCGTAAATGAGTTCCTCATGATTTTTTCTTTTCCATATACAGTATGTTTGTCATTTCCATATTTCCACTTTCCTGGTGTAACATCTGAAATCTGTTGGTGTGTTGTTATGACGTAACATCTCACCTTATAGAGGCAGAGGTCAATGACCTGGGCACAAATATCTCTCAGGTCATCGCACACCTGCAGACGGCTGCGCACAAAGGCACACAATTCTTCATTGCCGATGGCGTCCCACACTCCATCACATGCTAGAATTAGGAACTCGTCTCCAGGCGTCCTCTCCATCTCGTACACTTCAGGCTCTGGCGACACCAGCTGCTCAGTCTGCGGCCTCCAGTCCACCTCCTTGAAGTCAAAGTCCCCCAGCGCTCTGGAAACGGCCAGCGAGCCGTTGACTCTCTGCAGGGTCACAGAGCCTCCTGCGTTCTGAATGCGCTCCTTTTCTCTGGGGTTGAACGGCTTGTGGTCCTCTGTGTAGAAGACCACCTGGCCGTTATTGCAGAGCAGAGTGCGGGAGTCCCCACAGTTGATAAAATAAATGTAACGTGGTGAAATCAAGACGGCTGCTGCGGTGGAGCCACTTCGGTCCCAGTTGTCCTGGCGAGCCAGTTTGTGCATGTGGCGATCAATGTCCAGGAAGCCTTCACGGATCCCCTCCTTTACCTGCTCGGGGTCCTCACTCGCTTTAACGCCACCTGTGGAACATGAGAGGGAGACTTATGGTTTTAAGATAGATTTCCATGTATATTGGAAAGTTTGCAGCCCTGCCATGTTGCTTGTTTAGAGGCCAACACTCATGGATCCCGCTACTATAAACTTTGAGAGTGTGTTTTGTTAGATTTTTCAAGGCAACATTTAATGGCACATTGCAAGGTCAGAGTACTAAAGCCAACACTGCACCTGTGATATTGTAACACTACAGTGACACAGTTACAACTGTGAAAAACAGATCGCATTTATTTAAAGGAGAAGTTCCATTTTTTGCAACCTTGACCTTATTTCTAGCATAAAATACGTTCGTTTACTCAACCGTACAACTTTGGTGTAACTTGGAGTCCTTCAGAAGATATTTAGATCCATTCGACTTCGGCAGTGATGTCATCAAAGTCATAGGTCAGTGAAAAGCCGTGTAAAAAACCCCGGATGACAATAATAAAACAACTCTGAACCGCTCTGAACCGCTCTGAACTCACAGGGGAATAGTGCTGGTGATTCAGAACAACATATTAGTGAAATGAACGAGTTTCGCGGCAGATAATGTCTTAACAACAACTCTTATTATATGGATATATGTGGATCGCGAATGGATCTAAATATCTTCCGAAGGACTCCAAGTTACACCAAAGTTGTTCGGGTGATAAATGAACGTAGTTTATGATAGAAATAAGGTCCAGGTTGCAAAAAATTGAACTTCTCCTTTAACCAAGAAAACCCAATAGGCATGTGTTTCAACGGTTTGTGATGCAACACAAGATTACCAAAGGTTTTCATGTAATAGTGATCATCAGTTAATTTTCTTCTTCTTTTTGATTAGCAGGTTAATTTTGTCTCTTTCACAGCTCTTGAAGTCAGTTATAAAACTGAATATCTGAATTAAATATTTCAGAAAAAAACATAATTTTGAAAGTGCCACACATACTGTAAATGTTTCTATCAACTTTCATTAATGTGTATACACTGTGGCTTATTAATTGTCTAAGGTTTAAAACCTGTATGATTTTAGCTTTTATTAAATGCTGTCAATCAGTTACTTTCCTGGGCTTGATTTTCATGAATCAAGTATTCCATGTATTCCAGTTTATTATACATAACGTTACAGTGCTTCATTTTCATGACAGCGCATAAGTCCTGTGTGCAGCACGACATATCAGATGCAATCTGTATTATTTGGAGCTGGATGAGGTCTGAGCTAAAGTAAAAATGCTTTGTGTGTTTTTTTAAACTATCTTGACTGATTAGATTTGCCTTGTTAGTCACTAATTGTTCTGTACCTGTTGCCAGGATGTGATCCAGCAGGTTTCTGGAGCAGTATTGTGCCACTGTGGTGCCTGCGTGCCCATCAAAAACAGCAAAGTATCCCCACTCTGTCAGCTCTCCTCTGAGCTGGGGCATGCAGGTGTGGGCGTCCTCCATCTGAGACCTCCAGCCCTGCATGCTAGCCACAGCATAATTCATCCCAGACTGAGACCCCCCCTCGGACACATGCTTCTCCAATATGGGACGATCCAGGTAGGGGCTGGGCATCACGTCGTCCTCATCCAGACTGTCCTCCTCCCCAGCCCCTGCCTCCCTGGACCCCCCTTTGAAGAAGAAAGTGACCATTTTCTCCGTCTCTTTGACCAGCTGGCGGAGGAAGGAGGGCACCTCCACATTGCTCGCCCGCCTGGCTGTCCTCATCACCCCACGCAGCCTGTGCTCAAGCTTCCTGCTGGACCTGGCAGCGGCCCGTCTCCTCCTGGTGCCCCTCCTCCGGCCCTGTGTTTTCCTCAGCAGGTCCAGGGCAACAGTTGGGCTGCGTCACTCCCAGCAGGTAAACAGAAAGTGCCTGTCAGTAAGAGTTATGCTGATAAATGAAAATTGAAATGGTTTTCAGTTAAAGAAAATCAAGGAAATTTTTGTATCCATTCTCCTCTTTGTAGAGTCCAAGGAATCTGTCCTTTTTTGTCTTTGACAATGACAAGCTGCACGTCTCTGTCTCTGTTCCTGTCTCCCTCCTGTCTCTGCTACCTCTCCTGTGTCAGCCCTGAGTTTCTATTGGCCTATCTATTTCTGCTGATTATCCCTCTGCTCTGCCCCCACCTACTGCCTCTCCATTTGACCCTCTACTCCTCCCTCTGTCTGTGTAACACTGCTGGATAATCACCTGGCCCTCAAGGCAGCCCATATGACCTGTGTCTGCACACATGCACGGATTATGACTGTGGTATTTTACACAACACAGAGGGCTCCCTCAGTCAGTGGCACATGTCTATTTAGGGATTTTATGTCAAACAGAAGACATTTTGAATCCAAGCAGCTTCCTTCTTAGTGACTAGCAAATCAGTAATTTTGCTTATTTAATTTTGCACATGTGTATTATATTAGAAAACAGATGTGTTGTGTTATATTATGCATTCAAATTTGAGGTTCAAAGTCAGCTCTCAACCCTGCAGGAAGCTGCAGTTGACAAAACATTGGGCTACTCTGAAGCTTTCAGACAGTTTGCATGGTCATCATCAGCAGGTTTACCCACTTGGACTTTTCAAGGTTAAAATATATTTTTTAAGAAAAATTATGACATTCTCAAACTTCACTTGTGTATGAACATCATGTGATGTGATCAAAAGCTTCACAACTACACAATTTACTGAAAGGTGAGACTCTTCAGTCAACTACATTAAGATGTGTTTTTTATATTTTTTGTGGTCCATTTTTGTGGATTTGACATTAGCTTTGATTTTCCTGATTTCTGCTGCTGTGTATTCTCTGTTCAGGGTCAAATCAAACGCCAACTTATCACAGATTTCTTTGTTACTTTCCTAATGTTATAATTCCTTATTGATGAAGAATGCTGGATGGAAAACTGGTTAGTGGCCAAGAAAAAATTTTTTGTAGGCAATTGCAGCTTTTAGAAACGTGGCAATTTTAAGTGCTTCTTTATACATAAGAATAACAAAATTAGAGGGTGGTGGTGCTGTTCAAACCAGAAAAACCAGGAATCAAACCAGAAAGTTCTGGGTTTGATTCCTGGGCCAGGGGCCTTTCTGGCTGGCATGTTCTCCCCCCTGTCCCTATGTTAGCTGGGATGAGAGAATAGCATAGAGAATGGATGATTATTAAAAGTACAGGACGTAAAAGAAACATAGGGGGCATTGACATGCACCAACAAATACCATTTTAACAAGAAAATAATACAGTAAAATAGATTGGAGGATAAAACAAGAGAAAGGGAATTCATCCTCCCAGTTAAATAAGGTTCATCTTTTCTGTTTTGTGTTGACACACCTACTCAAACTTACTCTGATCTATATGTGACTTGCTGATTGTCCCAGCCTGACCATCTGTCTTTATCTCATTATCTGCCTGGTATTCTGAGCCTCTGACCTGGTTTACATGTGGGGACTCCTGAGCCATAACAGTGTTAAGGACTATATGTGTTATACTCTGTTCCTATTCAGCCATAAGTAGGTTTAAACCTTTTATCAGCTGATGTTGTTCTCTGCTGGAAATGTTTCAGATGACGTGTGTTTGTTTACCTTTATTTATCCTGTTAAGACGGAGCACGCACACAGCGAATGGGATAACGCAGGGAGTGAAACATTTAACAGGTGTGGTGAAAGCAGAGGCTGCTGTATATGTAGGATTATTATTGCAGAGTCATATTTATTGGGATTTTTACAGGCCTTTGAAAGTAAAAGTAAACAGTCAGGTAACATCTTGCACAGTCCTCTAAAGTGCAGCACAGTGCTTTAAAGCTATGGTCGACGTTGAGAAAGATTGATCATTATTATTAACATCATTTAGATGGTGGTTATGGCCCAATAGTATGACCTACACAATGTGAAGAGCAAAAGGAACCAAAAAACCCATTCTCTCTAGTGGCTGTAGGCCTGCAAAAAATCAGATAGAGAAAGCTCCACCAAGATATGGGCCTGAAAAGTGATGCTGATACAGTGAGTTTTTGTTGAACAGGTAATCTTTCATTTTTATTGTGGAAGTTGTGACATAGATAACTTTTATTATGCCAGTGCTGGCTTATGACTGTGAAAGCTGCCATAAGTTTTTTTCTGTGTCGTTAGACGGCGTCGAAACATTTTTTCTCTGTTACTCCGCATTCAAAGCTGGCGCCGTGTTTAGTTTCTGCCAGCCAGCTTGTTGCTCTGTGGGAGGGGGTGTGTTGTTATGAAGCTCGGAGGAGAGGGTGATACGAGCTTGGAGGGGAGGGGTTTGTGTGTGTGTGTGTCGGGGCATTAGGGGGTGCTTTTTTCAAGTTAAAATAAAAATTTTAATTACACAAATTAAAAATTAAAATAGTTCCCAGGTGTCTTAAAGACATGTCTGTGACATGCTTCAGTCAAAATACCCCAAGGATCAAAACAGCCCTGTTCAGAACAGCTGGTTTCAGTGCCTGTCCCTTTAAATGCAAATAAAGCACTGCTAGCCCCGCCCCTTCTACTGGTACCAGTACTCACAGGTAACAGGAACAGGACAACTAATGACATCATTGTCAGACAACTGAGGGAACAGCTCGTAAAATCACATGGATTTCAACCTAGGGAGCAAATTACAGCTTTTTTTTGTCAATTCTCACATTTTGGGGGCCGGAAGGCAAGACCAAAGAGCCTGCATGATGGCACTGGGGTAAAAACTGTGTGTTAGTCTGGAGGTGTGGACCTGAATAGATCTGTAACACCTTCCAGAGGGCAGCAGTGGTTGTACCAAGCTAAGTGAGGTCTTGGCAGCAAAACGCTGGAGTATACTGAAATGAACAAAGGCCTATAACATCAATTATGAATTAAATATGAAAAACCTTTTTTCTTTTTTAAGGAAACTTTTTATTTCTTTTCCCAGTTTTTGTACCTCTGTGCCAGCGACAGCCAGAGCCCTATCATCCATCCATCCAACATATTTGTGGACACAACATCTCAATAATGTCTTGACAGAACTTCTTCAAAACACACACTTCGCTTGCAGGATAAACTGATTAGATTCTGGTGGCTAAAGGTAAAAAGGTTTAGGTCACAGTGACCTCAGAAAACATGGTTACAGTTCTGAGAACGAAATATTTCCATACCACTGTTATACAAATGTTGATTTGGACTCAAGGACAAACTATGTAGACTTTGGTGATCAAAGGTCACGGTCAGTGTGACCTCACAAAATCCAAGATCCAGATGCAAAAACAACGGTGACTGAGCCTTTGCAATGAGGGCTCCCAGGCTCTGGAACAAACTTCCTCCATTTATGAAGACTGCTGAAAACATCCAACAATTTAAGTCAATGCTAAAGATGCACCTCTTCTCCTTGGCCTTTAACTCGGGTTGAATCTGGGCATTTCAGTTGTGTTTGTGTATGGAATTGGAGCATGAATGTGTATTTGTTTATGTCTGAACTGTTTTAATTCTCTTTTAATTGCACTGTCTGATCAGGCATGTACAGCACTTCGGTCAACTATGTTTTTTTTTATATGCTATACAAATTAACAAATTTCACACGTGTTTATTATTGTCTATGACTCTGGATAAGCAGTGGTGTAACCTGAAACTCCTCCAAGAGGCAGCAGCAGCATATAGGAGGAAGAAGAAGTAATTCAAGCCACATTAATGTCTTTAAGGCTTTATTCATAGTAAATAGTACTTGACCTTATTTATAATACTTGAATTACCTTTGTGTTTGCAGGGCAGAGGGCATGTAATCCCTCATCAGATATTCTTATATTTCTGCATTTAGAGCAGCATCAGTTTTACTGCCACACACTCCTGCCCCCTGATACTCTCTGTTCCTGACTTACCAGTTTAAAAGGACTTTCTGTTAAGTCTGCACATTATCTACACTCCAATAATTACAGATTTTGGTGTGGCTTATTTTTTGTAATGTTTTGTAACGTTTCTTATTCTTACTTACTCGTACGTAAAACATATTAAAGCTGACAAACATGCTGGTCTGCCCTGCCCATCTTCAAATTCATTCCTCTGTGTGTATGTTTTGTATATGCTCCTGCTCTTATACATTATTAATGACTTATCTCTTCCGTTGCAGCCTATAGGATCCTGAGATGAAATCACATGACGATGGTGAGAGGGACAGACAGACAAAGATGAACAATGAATGGAAGACAACAACAGGGACAGACTCATGCTCTTCTGCCTTTGCTGTAGCGCCGCTGCAGTCATACTGATGCAAGAGGAAGTGAAGAGAAGGAGGGAGCAGAGGAGGGGTGGATGGTGGAGGGAGGCAGGGCGGGGTTGCTGAGTGACAGAGCGAAAGGCAAGAGAGGGAGGAAGCTGCTCAACAGACGACCAAGAAACAGTGGGAGGAGGAGGAGGGAGCAGGCGAGAGAGAGAGAGAGTATGTGTATCTACAGGGTGTGAGTGCCGGCAGCAGAGGAGGGGGGGGGCCTTCCAGACTGGATGGGCCCAGCGATGCCTTGATGGAGTATGGGCCAGGTTTTAGGATTCTCCCATTGCCGTGAGTCTGCTCTTTTCTACTGTTTTCATCTGTGTTTGCATGCAGGAGGTGTGCTACATACTACTGACGTATGTATATATTCCAGCTCATCATCTTTTCTTGCCTTGAGCATCGTGTGTGTTAGCTCACCCCTCCATTCCTCCCCTTCCTGCCTACTCTCCATCCCTTGCTCCTGCTCCTACCTTTAATAAACACATGGCCGAATGGATGGATGCAGTGCAGAAGCAGAGGCAGACCCGTTCGTTGTCATTGATTTACCACTGCTTATGTTGCTAAATACAAGATGTTTTATTTCCCAGTAGACACTTCAAGAAGCAAGTTACTTGGACCTATCTTTTGTTATGCTCCCGTATTTGTGTTTTATATCCTTCCTTTTTTGTTAAAACATTCACCTGACGGTCTCGGTTTATGAACATTTGCAGATGTTCAAGCAGGAGAGAATATGCTGCATTCACTGCTCTGCTCTGGGTTGATTTATTAGCTAATGTCATGCTGGCTATGTAATGTAGTGAAGGCCTTTACTGCTGCCAGTTTAGCTCCGTGAGGAGACAAGTCTGTATCCACTGACCTACAGTATGCAGCTAAAAAGTCTGAAGTTCCTATGATCTATGATCTGTAACTGATTTGCACACAGTTTTATGTTCAGTAGCTTCTGATCTTATTTTGTATTGAGGTATAATATTTATTGATAAGATCAGCTATCAGCATTTTCAACATGAATATATTAGCATTTTCAATATGAATATAGAGTGGAGTTGGCTTGTCCGTGACATTTTCAATGATATAAAGCTCAGTCTGCTGTTAAAACTTTTAAAATATGACTCATACTGCAGTGTTTGATGGGGCTTTTACCCTATTCATCATTTCACTTTAGTACACATACACCATGAAGATGAATGTGAGTTGTAAAGAATGGGTTTCAAGCACATAAAGGCAGGAAAAAAACAGCACATTTGTTTTCTGAGTTTTTTTCACAGTATGTTTACAAGTAGCTTTATCTAAAATTTCCATTGTTTTCTTACAGAGGAATATGGCTCTGTGGCGTCCACTCCAGACTCAACACCTCCCTGCACCGATGGTAGGAAGATGACACTTAAGCACTTGTAGTACAAGAGATTCCTGCTGGCTCACACACCTGTCAGAAGAAATGTCACTGAAATTAGTTTACCTCAGCACCTCTAACAGCAGCAGTGAGGCTCCACAAGTTAGAAGAGAAGCACTGTTGTTGTTTTTGGAAACAACAACAGTTGGAAAGAGGGACATTTATGCACTTATCAAAGGAGGTTTCATCCTTAGATGTTGCGCACCTTTTTCTCCCTGACATCAAATGACACACTTTTGCTTTCATCTGACATATCCGTTTATAAAAAGCAAAATCACACAACTCTGGATTAATACACACTACATAATACACACATTAGTGCACTGTCTTAGTCACAGTCTTTATTATTGAATGAACTACTTAGTGTTGTGAATTGCTTCTCCTACCCACAGTGTGTGGACTTTTCTATATTTACTCTCCCTGTCTTGTGTCTGTGTGTCTCTCTGTGCATCGGGATGACCACTTTCCTTGATTTGGGTCCGTTCAGGCGGAAACGAGGAGTCAGAGATGTACGAGCTGCAAACGGCCAGGGAATGGTCTGACGATGACGAGGGTGGGGACAGAGATCCAGATGATGACGAGGGACTGGCGTCGTCCCCGTCCATCTGGGGCACACCGCGCCAGAACTCCTTCGAGCTGACTTTCTCTTACATCGCCATTGCCGAGGCTGAGGCGGTGGGAGCCACGCGACACCTCCGTGACCGGCGCAGGGGCGGCTCCCGGGGAAGCCGCTCTCCTCTGATCCGCACGGACACCTTGGAAACACTGTTGGACTCCCCAGATGTAGACTGGGACCCTCAGGCCTTCCTCAGTCGTGAGGAAGAGGAGGAAGCCTCAGAGAGGAGAGAGCAGGAGAGGGAGGAGGCCAGGACAGCAAGTGCAGCAGAAAGGAGGGAAAGAGAGCAGCACATACAAACTGAGACTATTACAATGCAACCCTCTCCCCAAAATCTGGACACAGAAACTCAAGGGAGAGATGCTGGAATCCAAATAGAGGAGATTCAAAGCAGTACGACTGAGAGTGTCCAGCTTCCCTCTCCATCCTTGTCTTCCCAGCAGCAGAGCCCCATACAGACACTCCAGGGTGAGAGAAACAAGGAGATGAGGAGGTTGTCTTTTTCACACAGCTCTTTTGGCATCTTAGTCTCTCAACAAGCGAAATAATTTCAAGTCGGCTTCATGCTGCGGTAGATTATTCAGATTTCCTTTATTCACTCATCTTTTCGTACCATTCATTATTTCTGGTCAGGCTCTGTATACTTTCAGAGGATGCATCCCAACTGAGCTGATGATTCGCCAAATAATGTGCCCATGTTTGCCCGTCCTCCTGGCACAGACAGTTCCTCCTCCCTGTCAGCAGTCATGAGCATCAACCCATGTTTTGCCAAGAGCTGATTATATAGTCCTGACTTTCGAAGACCTCGCTCATCACGTGATGTGATGGAGCAGAGGCAGAAGTGAACTGTGGCCAAAAGTCAGTGCAGATGCCTTTATTTGGAAAAGCAACTAGACGTGTATTCCTGTGATGAGTAGTAAACATTTGTGTGTTATAGCATCAGATATTTTCCAGTTCGTGATTGCAGGTGTCAGAGGCAAAACAGACCATAAAACTGAAACAAAGTCACACACCTCACACATGGAAGCCCTCTGCTCTATGGATTTAATCATTTAGATCTGACTAAAGCAAAGTGCATTTTCATCTGGGAATGAGGATAATCCACCCCCTTATTTATAGTCTTAGTCAAAGTGACAGAAATGATTCTATTCCTAAGTAGAAACTTGGATATGTAGGAAAAATATTGTCATCAGTTCAAACCAGCACACTCTTCTGCTCTGTAAGAAAAGTTACAAGTACCACTGCAATATCAAACTCTTAATTTAACATTTGATCCAAGATGCTTTGTTAGTTTTAGGTCAAGATGAGCATGTACAATAAGTCAGTGGTGATGTCATCGTGAAAATGACATCATTTTCTCTTTCCGGGCAGCAGCAACAGCAGCAGCAGCAGCCGTGTCGTCGTCATCGTCGTCTACCCCCGAGCCAGAGTCTCCTCTCAGCACGGAGACCATCTCAGTCAAGCTGCTCACATCTGTGCGACCCAGAGGCCCAGCGTCCTCGTCGCCGGCTGCCATTGGTTTAAACTCTCAGGAACAGCTGGTCAGCGATCACTGGTTTTCAGCGCTTAACCTATCAGAAGACCAGACAGTATGCACCCACATAGCAGGTACAACACCATTGTCTGCTGTCCATGTTCTTCAGACCTCTGATCTTCCATAATACCAGATTTCAATGTGGTCCTTCAAGAGCAGGCGAATAAAGATAGACACTCCCCCCACCCCCCCGGAAGTCCTGGCCATTGTGTCTCCATAGTAACACTCTCTCTGGATTTCAGGAACGATTGGCTAATTGTGGGGAAAGCATTCCTGGCTCACGTACCATCATGCTGATGTCAGAGTGTATTACTGTTTGGCACAGACACAGAAAGAGAGACAGGCAGGTGTATGTGTGTGTTAAGTTTTTTTATGTGCAGGTTTGTGGTACTTTGTTGGCTGTGGGAGTGAGTGAGACACAGATGAAGAGAGAAAGAGAGAACAAGAGATTACATCTTGTCTTCCAGCTTGATGGGACTTTAAGTGGACTGTCACTCAGAGTTGAGCTCAGTTTTATTTTAGTTGATGCGGGGGGTGGGGGCTGAGGTGACCCTCAGACTGTTGATGAATGTGTGGTCAGGCTGATGACAGAGTTTAGGGTGTCCACATAAATAGCATCATGTTTTTTTTGGTTTCATTATTTGTTTTTTTGGACTGTGTATCAAAGCTCAGTGCTTTTTTTGGACTGAGTATTGTAAACTGGTAAAAATATATACATATATATATATTTCTTTTTTGCTGTTTGTGTGGAAACTTGTGTATCATATCAGCACCCATTTGCAATGACGCCATACCCTACCTATAGCATAAAAACATATACTTCAGCAGGTAATTTGAATGCACAGGTAAACAGATCAAGTAAATTTTATCCAAATCTACAGAAAAAAAACAACTTTTGTATTTTGCGTCCGACTCCAACATCTCTCTCAACTAAAACAGGTGAATTATTCTGTTAAGTTTACTTGTATTTTTGTTTTTATGTCAAGCATGCAGAACTTCTCTGGAGTTCTCACAATGAAATATGAATTTATTCTTTGCTAGAAAATCACATGTATGCAAAAACTCCATTTATTCCTCTCTTTATTGTCAGAAGCGGTGGCACCAAAAGATTTGGCTCTGGCTCGGTGAAAATAAACCCTGGTTCTCGTATATCAGTTCTTGGGTGACACCTAAATATGAACACAACTCCTAAAGACTTAAGTTCAAAGGAATCCCATACATTCATTCTGCTCCAGAGAGCATTTATGCTGTAAGAAAGAAGATGGTGTGATTTTGAGATTCTTGTGTGATTGCTGTGAATCATCTCTTCATGTGTGAAGCTCTTGGAGTCTTGAAGAGCGGTGGGCGGTGCTGCAAACGAGATTATTTTGGGCTGCCAGGCCTTTGGACTGCTGAGTGAGCAGAGGGTGGCCAAAAACAGCTCAGAGGGGCGAGGGGGAGCACAGCAGGACAGAGAGAGGGACAGAGGGACAGAGGGGGAAACACAGGAACGGCAACCAAAATGGACAGCAAAGGTGAGGAGCTTGGCTTGAAGTGAAAGGAAGATGATTTGAGACAGCAGTGTACACCTACATAGATGATGTTCAGGTATTTGTTTACAGTTGCGAGCTGACAGTCGGCTACTGCAAAGAGCTGTTTGATATCGGTGAGAGGAAAGAAGGTGCAGAGGAAAGCCACAGATTCAACTGCAAAGGGCTGGAGACCATGTCTTATCTTTGGTAGTGGACACTTAAGCTTTGTGACTTTGGTGTAGTGGAGAGAGGGCCGGGCTGTCAGGGGACTGAAGGTGGGAACCGAGCTTGATTTCTCGCATCTCTTTGATCATTTTACAAACAGAGTCTCTGGAGATGGCAGCTTCCATCAGCTTAGAGGTGTGCCTGACTTTTAAGTGATGAGCCGTTCAGATGAAGCCGGGTGTTCTCCATATCAGCAGCCTTCACTGAAATGAGCACCGGCAATTCAAATGACTGTCATGTTGTGGTATGTCATTAGCACATTATCGTCGTGGTCGTGTTATAACTCTGCCAGCTAGGTTCTGCAGTACTACAAGATTTTCTGAACACGTGATTGACCGGGATCAAATGACATAGATGCTAATGATAAAATGGAACTGCAGTTTATGTTCTTATTGGTTAATTGACTTGATGGTTTGTTCATTACTTGATTTGATTCTTGAGTCCTTCATGCAGTCACTCCCTTGTGGTTCATCCTAAATAATATATATATAACTGAGTCACCAGATCAGTACACTGAAATTCTGGGGTGGAGGTTAATGAACATCCTGATGTTATATCCAAGGTGTAGTAATTGCCTCCAGGTTAAAGGTAATTGATAGTCTCAAATTTCTGAGTCATTCATTACTGAGCACCTGTGGATACAGCTGTGCATGAAACTGGACTGGATATGTATTAATACGGCGGAGTTGTGTTGAGTTATAGATTTATTATTTTTATTATTATTTATTTAATTATTACACCCAACAGAAATAATTGCACACTGCAGACTGCAGATTTAGCTGCTTCTTAACTCTAAAGAGAGACAGTTTACGATGGATATGTGAAAACAAGTTTATATCTCTGTGTGTTAACAGAAAAGCACAGAAATATAAACTTGCACTGTCTTTCTGTCTAATATGAAGTCACCACCAAAGGATTGTTATCTTTGCTCAGCATAAAGACTGGAAACAGAAGACACTGCTAGCCTGAAGTTAATAAAATCCTCCTACCAGCACCTGTAAAGCTTGTTGCTGAACATGTTATCATGTTTGTCTAATCTATATGAAAACCAGTCAAGAAATAGTCTGGCAGGTAACCCCCTGTGCTTTTTGTGCAGATCAAACAAGCAGGACACAAGTGTCTACGACTATTCCTTCGGGTTTACAATATACCCAGCAATCTACATTTATACATAAAAAAAAATGCAGTACATGATTCCTCCAATGCTGCTGCATAGTTCCTCCACTTCCGTGTAGTAGTGCAGAGTTAATACAGTGCAGTGCATATGTCTTTCATATATTGGTGTCTTATATGTGTAGTTTTTTGTCACATAGACAATGTCTTCAAACAAGGTGCTTTCAGATACTGGTGTTCTTTTGTTATTCCATCAAATTAATCACCTACTCTGACTCCATGTGCTGCATAACACTGTCCCAGAATGACAGCAACACAAACAAACCAGTTGGACAGGTGTGTTGCAGGGGCATCATGGGTATTAATTGTGTGAAGTGATGTTTATAAATAACCCACCTGCTGTCAGTGCACTCTATTCAAAGAGGCTTCCCTTTATTCTAATGCTGAGGCTTAGCATTTCACTACAAGAGCTACGCCTGTCTGACACTGCCGCCATACAACAGACCCTGTAATTACACAGTGCTGTAACCCTGCTTTAACTTCTATATGGGTTGTTTCCTATAGTTTGATCTGTTTTGTCCAGTGCAGTGTGGCAATTTAAAAAGGCTTTACACTGAGATTAATGCAATTTATTGAAAGAAATCAAACCTAGGTAAAGATATATTCTACTGTATATACTGGAGGTGTGCACTCCAGTAAAGCATGACTGTATGGACGCCTCAGTCTCCACGGCAGCTGTTGCTGGGTGACAAGGGAGGGAAACCAACAGGGTGTGGAAAAGGGGCTGCTGAGGGCCTGACGTGTGTCAGCAGGTGCTGTGAAAGCCTGCACTTAAATTCTCCTCGACTGCTTGCTTCCCTCTTTCATCCGAGGGCTAAATTTAGCTCAGGCCGGAGCCTGACGTGTCCTCGTAGCTGCTACGTGTGTTCTCGCGCTAAGGTCTGGAAACCCTTTCCTGACTCATTATCTCCCCCTACCATTTCTCTTGCCTCCTTTCCCTTTCCTATCCCTATGTTGGAACTACTTATCTTCCGGCCCCTCTTCCTTTCTCTCCTTTCACTACCCCTAAAATGGAAAGAGCTTGTGTATCAGCCAAATGCTGAAGAGGTCGATGGGTGATGTTGCTGCAGCTGGTCTATTCAAACCAGGAAGGAAGCAGTAATTCACAATTAAGTCAGTCGTGTACAAAATCTTATGTATGATAAGAAGTGATACAGTATGAATGTACGTCTGGTTCAGTGTCAGTTTTTCATTCACTCACAGTGAACTTCAATTATTCAAATTCTTTCCACATTTTTAGACCTTTTTCTTCTCTTTACCCTCACTTCTTCAACTTTCTTTCCTTGTCTTGCAGTGATGGACGTAATTTACTGGAAGGACACGGAGCGAACAGGCATGGTGCTAACAGGGCTGGTGGTGGGCCTGCTGTCCCTGTTCCAGCTCAGCATCATCACTGTGGTCTCCACAGTCTCCCTGGCTATCATGTGCTTCACCATCTCAGTGCGCATCTACTACCAACTCCTCCACGTCCTCAGCTGGGGTGATGGACAGCACCCTTTCAAGTAAGCTGCTCTATCAATGTTTTATGCAGGGGAGTGGTAAAGTGGTAATCTTTTTCTTTCTTGTTCCAGCTTTTCTAAAAGGAACAGGGAGAGTGGTCAAAGCAAAAAGAAAAATGACATAACACAAGAACACATTAAGTCACAGTCACACATCTCTTCCAAAGCAAGCATCAGAGTTCATTCAGCCGCCAAAAGTCTTTTCAGTCCAAGACCTCTTTTGTTTATTTATAAACATTTTTTAAAATACACAGTAGCTGCGCTCATGTTTAGTTTTTCTTTTTGCATATCATATTTCGTTAGGAAGAGGTCCAGGCAATGGAAAGACTAGGAAAATAAGGCTTGGAGTAAGCATCATACTGTTTCCAGATGTCCTTGCTTGTGCAGCAGTGTGGTTTGTTGTTGAATTTTCTTTAATAAATGGCAAATCTAGGTGCTTTCTTAATTACTGATCAGTGATACCCCTTATTTTGCATGAAATGACAGCCAGAAAGACAGAGTTGATCATTGACACCTGGTGCTGACCCAACAAATTGACAAGCTTGGGCCCTTTGACCTTTGGACACTGAGGGAGGGAACAAGAAGGGGTTTATATTTGGGCTTGAAGGATTACGTCACCATCTGGTAAACAGTAAAGGAAAAACGACAAAGATAAGAATGTGAAATTAATTCTGTGCAAAAAAGGCACATCTGACTCATCTTTCATTTCCTCTTCTTGTTGTCCTGTTTTGTCTCAGGACATACTTGGACCTGGACATCAGTTTGAGCGGAGAGCAGGCTGACATGTATATGCGAAAAGCCATCGTCATGGTACTGTCTGCTGTTGACACTCTGAAAAGACTCTTTTTTGTTGGAAACCTTTTTGATTCTATCAAGGTGAGCTAAGCTATGAGTTTTTTCGTTACTTGTGTGTGCATGAATGTGTGTGTGTGTGTTTGTAAGTGTGGGCTGTTCAATCCATATATTTTCTGTCTTCAAAGATTTACTTCACCCTGTCCATAATGTCTTCTCATTAACCCACGCCTCAGTGCATCTCAGCATTACCCTGCTCTATTCACTCCCTCTTCTGTCATATTCCTCCCTCCATTACTGGAGACGACAGTATCGCTATGCCAACCGTCTTTCTCATTATGCTAGCTCAAAGCTGAAGACTCTGCTCCTAAACGAGGGCATTATTGCTGACAGCAACTGGCTGTCCCAATGACATATTTTGGTAATCATGTGGAAAACAATCAGTCCCTTTGGAAAAATGAATCGTTTCAAATTAATCTGAATCGGTACTAAACGGCACAAAAAGGGGGCAGTGTGCTTGGCTCATCTCATTTGTGCTGTTTCTCCAGCCTCTGCCTCTGTCATTTTCAGAGCCAGAGCAATATGTTAGTATTCAGAGTCTAAATGAATGTGACAGTATTAAATCATTATATGTGTTTTTTATCTGCTCCCACAGTCTGTCTAGACTCCTAACCTTGTATTTACAGCATTTGATAGACAATACTTGGATGTTATTTTCCCAAAACCTAATTCCTGAACTACTGTCATTGTTGAATAACCACCACTGATGAAGCAAATCTTTAGAAGGGGGTGTAGTTCAGGTGATAGAGCAAGGTGGCCATTATTTGTTCAATTAACATAATTATAGATTGAAAATATATTGTAAAATATTATAAATTAATTAGTTAATTTTACATGTTACTATATATGCATGCTAATATCTGATTAAAGGAGGTAGGCCTATTTGGATGCTTTGTCTTTGCCACATAGCCAACATTAGCATTTGACTTACCAGAACCAAACTTCATCCCTTTACTCACCAAGACCTGTCTCCAGGTACTAAAGTTAGCATGCTAAACCAGCATGGCAGGACTGTTTTGTCACTTTCCTGTACTGGGTCACTATAGCATCCTGTCACATACGGCTGAAGCTATTGTCAAGACTGGGAAATTAACAAATTGGCAAACCAATGCCAATAGCATTACTATTGTAATACTATAATCATAAGTAGCTAGGTCTAAATGATGCACAAACCTAATGCTAATAAATGCTAAATGTTTGTGCCAGTATCAACTGAAATATGTATTTAATGGTTGTTTATAGCCTATTTGCAAATGAATCAGTTTAGGCCATCCCTAAAATATGTACAGCATTTCAGTAATGAACAGCAGCAGTTTGTGACCGGACAGAGTTATCACGTTTACAGTAAATGGTGAGGTGACTGAGCCCTGAATCCCAGGACCTCCCAGTCTCAACCCTGACCTGGCCGGTATGTGACATGACACACAGGACACCGTAGGCAGAAACCCCCAGGATAAACTGGAGTCTCTTTCCATCTGAGACATGGGTGTCCCATATCAGGGCAACACTGAATCCCACACACAGTGACTGAGACACTGAGTGGTATAAGAGACACTCAAACCTATATTGGGAGTTATGTACTTGGAGTATATTTCTTCATCAAAAGGAAAAATAGATTATTTTATTGAGCACTGTATTAGATATCTACAATATGATTAATGGGGAAAAAAGTAGTGCATGATGTGCTGCTTCCTAAAAGAATGAAAATAAAAGCACACAGAGCAGCGCTGCAGAGTTTTCTTGACATCTGCACGGATCATTGATGGAAGTTGAACTAACTCTATGCATCTGTTTTCTGTTTTTCTTGCTCTCAGTTCCTGGTCTTGATGTACCTTGTGACCTACGTGGGAAAGGTGTTCAATGGCCTTACTCTGCTCATCATCAGTAAGCAACAGCCATCTGCTGCCACATCTGTCAGTGTGTTAACATTATGTTGCTATAATGTTAACCGATCTACTTTTCCATCTTTTTTCTTCTGCAGGTGTGATTGCTGTCTTTTCTCTGCCACTTTTCTACAGACAACGCCAGGTAATAACTTCATTGTCTCTACTGTTATTTTAATTGTTCCTTCATTGCAATATTATAAACATAACGTAAGCGTTTCTGTTATGTCACAGGAGCAAGTGGACAGCGTAGTTGGAAAAATCCAGGCCCACATTGACAACGTCCAGGACACGTGAGTGTGGCGCCATCTTCTGTCTCAGTGGTGCCATTCAACACCACTGGACAAACAGGGATGATCACAATGAATGATGTCTGTTTGAGTTTTATAATTTTGTTAAATGAACTGCATTTATTTAGTCCTTTTCTAGTCTTAATGACCATTCAAAGCACTTTACACCACTAGTCATTCACACACGTCTAATGCAGCATTTTTCCCCAATATCTAGCACTTCTACCACACCGCACACTTACACACAGACTATACATCAGGAGCAATTTTGGGTTCAGTATCTTGCCCAAGGACACTTCATTCTGTGGACCGGACGAGCCAGGGATCAAACCACCAACTTCCTGATTACTCACTGCTGCTCCTCCTGAGCCACAGCCACTGCAATTTTCTTCTCAACAAGAATCAATAAACATCTGTGGAGGTTAACTATGTAGTGTTAAAACGTGGTAATAATATTCATCCTGGCTCCAACCACCAGTTTAGAGACTCATAGGATTAATGTTGTACAGTAGACAATAGTGAACTTCCAGATACACTTAGCTGTGAATAAATCATTTATGTGTGCCACAGGTGTTTCCACCCAGTGTTTTTTTTCTGAAGTGCACCTTTGTCATCTACTTAAGCACTAAACCCTCCTCTGTTTTCCCTCCTCAGCTTTCGAAGACTTGCCCATGGCGGTGGCCCTCCTCCTGACCCAACCCCTGGTGGCGCCAAACCCAAAGCCCAGTAAACACTGATGACAAAGAACTTAAAGACAAGCTCCGAGAGTTACAGGCTGTCACTCAGATGTCTTACCAAGCAGTCTGTGCTCAGAGCTCCACAGAACAGAGCTTCAGAGACTGGGGAAGGGAAGGGATATTAACTTAAACGGACGATGATGAGGATTACGCATGGTACTTTATTCTCTAACTGTATCTAAATTAGGGGCTGGGTTAAAAATTAATCCAGGTCAAATCAAGGTGTGTGAATCCTGGATGAGACTCTTGCTGCTGACGTCAGATGGAGACTCAGCGATACAGCTCCGTCATGTGACCATCTTTGGAAATACTTGTTTTTAAAATGTTAAAGTGTCTTAGAAAGAGCTGTATTCCAAATGAGTTACAAAGACCAGAAATGGAAAGTTTCTTCACACCTGAGAAAAGGGAAGTCAGTTTCTAAAGTGATTTAGGCTAGAAGAGAAAAAACTAAATATTATTCATGGCAGCATTAAACTGGCAAACAAGAATGCATGTGTCAGCACATGTACTTTTCTGAATGCATATTCATTCTCATGACTGTTTATCTGTGTGTATGCAAGTATGAGTGTGTTTGTGTGCGTGTAATTCCTGACATACCGCTTGCTGAGATGTTACCTACAAGCAATTAAAGTCACATTTCTTCTTTATTTTCCAAAAATTTCTGTTTCTTCTCATCCACACAGACATTCATTTTCATTCATTTTTTTCTGTTTCTCACATTATTCCATTGCTTACACTTCTTCACTTTTCCTCATTCACTGATGTAAACGGTGAGTAGAGACAGAATATTTAGGACAAAAAGTGAATTTTGCAACAGGTTCAAAACTTGAGATGTTTAATGACTCGATTGAAGTTACATGACAGGAGCATCAGAGGTGTCAGTGTTGGTGAATAATATTATGATCGGTTAGAAGTGTTGACACTTAAGATAGAAATCCTCTCTGAGTGTTTCCATACTTGAAGGAAACCGGTGCAGGAACGTCAAAGTGAAATACAGCAGGTGCCTTTCAAACTGCAGGTTATAGTGCATGATCTGATTCACAGTATTTACAACTCCTGACAACTGCTTACAGCAACCTCACCTTAGAGCAGCCTGACCATTGCCTTCCTGAGAATGGTGTTTTGTACGTGTACAATACTTGTGTGATAGTATGTATGTGTACCATGACAAGGTATCTTATACAGAATTGTAAGTAGGTACATTTTAGGATTAATAAAATTATTCAGGATACACATTTTTCCCGTTAGGGGTTGCTTTTAAAGCTCTCACCAAAATGTGTCTGTTCTTATGCCTTATTATTGCGTAATCTACCTGTGTCCCGCAGTGAAAGCCTTGTTATGTTAACAGACCTGATCCATGACATCCAAACGTGACATCATGTCCTGCTTAGCATCGGACCTACAGTTAGTTGCACGCACACTCTGCCTCCCGTAGTTGTTTTCTGTACTAATACAAATGAACTTTTTGTCTTTGTCTTTCTTCCACTAGGAATTTCAGCAAAGCGAATGAAGATAGCAATGAAATTAAAGGCATTAAATCAACACAGTTTGGTACATACAAAAAAGTTAATCCTTCAAGAACTGTTGTGTCAAATGATATTTAAACAAAACCGCTGTTAATATAAATCAAATTCATCACTTTAATCTCACTAAATCTAGACTACCACTTCTTTTTTTTTTTCTTTTTCAGTTTTTATATTTACTGTGTGAGTCAAGGATGAAAATAAATCCAAACAGGCTTTTAGTTAATTTCATTTAATTTAGGTCATCATTTTGTGAAAAAATCAACCAGCCAACCAACCAACAAAAATCCGTCACTATTCATGATGCCACTGATTATTTTGTATTCTTGAAAATACTACAGTTTTAATCTTGGAAAAATAAACAATGAAAAGCGTAAAGAGGTGTAGTGTGTATTTCTGATAGATAGCCATTTATGTATATTATAGTATATTGTTGCGTAAAATAATGTTATTAAAATCTATTATTTTCTAGATATACTAAACGCACTCTTCCTTAGAAACAACTGCACACCTTTTCATTCATTAAATTCTCCTCCTACCTTTAGATGCAGGTCAATAAGGTAATATTTATATGAAACATGAGAATGGGGAAAATGTGACCTCAATATCTTTGACTGTGGCAAAACTCGGTGTCAGACTGACTGGATGAGGACTGGAAAACACTGGATGGTTGAATTAATCTAGGTTCAGAATTCATTGTTAACAGCATGAATCCATGGACCCACTCTGCTTTAAGTCCGCACTTCAGGTGGTGTAATGGCGTGGGGAAGATTTTATAGTTTGAGCCCCTTAATACCTGTCAACAATAATGTGAATGTTACAGCCAATCAGGCCAGAATTAACCATCTTCTAATGTCTACTTCCAGCACGATAATGCACCATGTCAGAAGGTAAAAGCTGTCCAAACTGTTTTCACAAACAAGATGATCAGTTCAGTGTATTTCAGTGGTCTCCCCTGTCCCTACATATGAATCCAGAGGAACACCTTGGGATGTGATAGAACGGGAGTGTATTGACATGATAATTCAGATGTATCAGGCCTTGTTTTTAAACCACAAGGGGGCGACAAAAGTCAAGACATAACTTCCATCCCAATCAGGTGTCAAATGTGCTTCACAGGTTGAAAGTGGGTGTCAAGGTCTCCTCTGGACAGTTTGAAAAACCACCAAATCAGAAGGAAACTTACGTTTGAATTTGTCCAGTTCTTACTCGAGTGTCTTTTCACTGATCTGTGTTTTCATGCAGGACGATACTCTGCTCTACATTCCCCGACAGTCTGAGACCACTGGCTGCTCCTTAGGGCTCAGCTGGCTACAAATTTAAGTAGGTCAGGAGACCTGAGTGGGTTTGAAATTTCAGTGCATTATGTGTCATGTTCAAAATGGACATCAAGGTTGTCTCCTTCACACTGAGGAGGACAAGTTTGGACTTGCCTGCGCAGGGTCATGGCCCCAGAAAAGGACACAGTAGATGGGCTGTCTGTGTAGTATCTATTGTCAAAAAGCAAAACAGAAATGAAGGAGAGAGGAGAATCCCATTTTTCCCCCCAATTTCAAGTAAACCTTTACAAGCAGTAGCTATATTTTTTAAGAGAGAAACTACCTCAACTGTTGTGTGTTCAGCCCTCCGCTGTTGGGAGGTGAAGTGGGAGGGGTTAGTCAAATCAATCTGAAGATATAACTCCGTTTAGATCCGCCCTCGCGTTGGAAACTGCAGAGCTCGGGGCAGCGGACTGGGATGGTGATTCGCCTCAGTGGAATTGACAGCGTGCAGGTCAAGAGGAGAGGTTTTACGCACGAGTCGCTCTCCAGATCGTGAGCAAGTTGCGGCAGAGGAAGGAGACCAGGTCTGATGGTGGGTGTTTCATCTGCCAGTCGAGGAGAGCGCGGTGAAGTCCTGGCCCATTGAATGTTACCTCCGTTCAGCATGGATTACGGAAAGACCATGGCCCCCCCGGTACCCCCGCACAAACCCAAACCTGCCCGGCCAGGAGAGGCGCAGGAGCGGCTGCTGAAGTGCGTCCTCCTCGGCGATGGCGCGGTGGGCAAAACCAGCCTGGTTGTCAGCTACACAACGAACGGCTACCCAACCAAATACGTCCCAACTGCATTTGACGACTTCTCGGGTAAGAAATGTCAAGATATTGCTACTTTTTTTTTGTCATGATAACTTCTGTAAAGATTAATGTGTGTCACAACTGGCTCGTTATTCCTAGATGATGGATTCCCACAGACAGAGACTGGGATTCATTCTAGGGAATTAAACTCCAGACGTTTTTTTCCACTTCACGGGCAAATCGATTTGTTTCTACCTGAGTGACTATCTCCTCCTGAATTCTTCTTGAACCTCTCATGATTTGAGCACACCCGCCCATTCTCCCATTTCCCCCTATTATTCCACTGTTATGATAGATGTGTTTGTGTTTCCTATTATCTGTCCTCCACCAGTGTTAATGCACATGAGTTGTCCTGCCCGGATCGAGCCAGGTTTCCATTTGGCACAGTTCCACTTTCCAAACTGTCTCACTAGTCCCAGCAGGCTTTGTTTAATGAAAAATAAAAGGAGAGAACTAAATCCTTCAAAGAGGGCACTTGTTTTAAACTGATCAGAATCATGAAAAAAATACACCTCTGGCCTGTTCATCACCTTTATTTCTTCATGGTCACATCTTCAGTTTTGTTTAGACACTTTTAGATTTTTTTTTTGCAGAACAGTGGGCCATAGTATTCATATGTGAACATCACACATTAATAGATGTTAATGTAAAATTTAGGAAACAATACTTGGCATTTCATCACTGCACACTAACTTGTAGTATAACTTGTCATGTGTAGTAAAAGAGAACAACTTTGGCCAACACAAATCCTGTGAAACACTCACTGGCTCAACCCTCCTATACAGAGCAGTCTGTGGTTCAGGGGTTTTAGATTGCACAACTCTGCCTATTGTTGTCAGCCTTGACCCATGAGCCCTCTCCTCTATACTGGAATGGGCACATCTGTTGCAGTGGCTCTGAGGCAGAGATTGTCTTTCGCCGCTGCCTGACAGAGAGCGATTGTGCAGTTGGGGGCCCTTCACGGTGATGTCATTTCTCGATGCCTGGGATCAGAGAGTGCCCTCTTGAAAGCTGACTTTTGAGCAGTTACGCAATGCCACAGGTGGCAGAGACACAGAGAAGTGGGAGGCTGGGAGAGGGGACAACATGAGGGAGTTTTGGTGTGGAAAATCAAAGCACTATCATATGTCAGGGACTAGGAAATGATTACACAGTGGACGCTCTCTTACCTTCCTTTCTTTCGCTCCTCCCGCTCTTTCTCCCTTGCTTTTGTTAAAGCTGGGGGTGCCATGATGCCTGTCCTACTACATGAATAGTTCCAGCAGGCTCTTTGATCAGGTGGTATGACCAACCACTCCAGGCGTATTGTAAATGTTTCCATGTGCCTGCTGCTCTGCATTGTGCTCACTCTTCTGAAAAGAATAAATGGCCCTGTAATGAAACTCGCTGTAAGATGACTCATCCACTTTTTTCCAATCTGGATGTGAGGCTGATTGGAAGAGAGTCAGTGAGCAAACAAAATCTGCTTTGTTTTT
>OMNW01009469.1:0-28637 GCA_900303245.1 Selene dorsalis
CATCCCGCATGGCACCCCTCCCCTGGCTCTGCCGCAAGCAGAGCTGGAGACGCTGGCCGTGGACCAGGTCAATGAGGAGAAGGTTGTGCGGAAACGCTCGGGAGCTGACAGGACAGTCTGATACTGCAATGCTAACATGCACAGAAACACACACACACTACTGTATACACACAACACTGCAAGAGCAGGAAGGAGCCTGACCCACTGTGTAACCTGCTTTTTACGCAACACTGCAATATAAAAAATGATAAAATGATCATTTTGTTTATGGTATTATATCCATACAGACTTTTGTTTTTCTTGATAGTAGAAAGGACTACTATAAAGCATGCCAAATGTTTCTTAATTACAACCCATTGAGGTCCTGTACACACATTGATTTTTTGCTTAAACTCTCACTTCAGTCTGTCTCATGTGGTGCATACAACAAACTCTCAGCCAAATATCTGCATCAGTGCCTGCTCGACCGGTTAAACAATACAAAAGCTGTGTAGTGTAGTCATGGCTAATAGTTAACTCTACATATCTCTGTCTGCTCCGTCTTCTCAGCAACAGTCTGGGCATATCAACAAACTATATAACAAGATGTCTGCCGCTGCATAGGATAGAAATGAAATGATTAAACTTCATACTACCCAAATGTCTTTCATCTTCTTGTGATATCAGTATAATGGCGTTAAGGTAGGTGCGATCTGCATCATGCGCAGTCGTAAAGGTGAAAGAGCTGTAATTTCACCTTGCTTATGTTGACTGGCGAAAACAGCAGCGGTGTACATGTTTGGATGCAGTATGAAATGATAGTGAACAGGGTGTATGTGTGTGTGTGTGTGTGTGAGAGAGAGAGAGAGAGAGAGTATGCACTTGAGAAAAAGACAATAAAGGCCATTGAGAGAATTAAGTTTAGGCTAAAACGATATCTACTGATGTTATTTGTGATACAAGGGCATTTTTGAAAACACTGCTGTAATAGGATTTTGTGATATTATTAATTGTACTTTATAAAGGCTGTACATTTGTAATGAATTCTTTTTTAAGTTATTGTTTAATAGAGAACACGAGCACCTCAAATATTTACAGTAGCTACTGCACCACCAACACAACGGTAATAAATATAACCACTTAATATTCTGCTGTTCACATTAACAACACTTGTCCTTGAAGTAAATCTATCAATACAATAAAGCAATGCTTTTTTGATTTGGTTACTTGGTTTCTGTATAAAAGGATGGATGAAATGACATCATTAACTGTCTTAGCCAGTCTGAGTCGTCCAGTGAAGAAATGAACAACAGTCTTCAAAAAGATATTCCCTCATGTAATGTTTTTATAATGGCTGTGGGGAGCACTGGAGTCTAACACCTTTATTCAGAGTCACCCATAGCTGTTCACTTTGTTCGGTTGAGGCTGGGCGTTGTAACGATTCGCATGATTTTTATCAGCTCATTCAATACCTCCTCTGTAACAAATGCTGAATTAGTCAGTGATACGAGGGTGTGATAAGAGGAGTAATGACATTATGTGTGAAAGCTAAGTCCACTGCGCTGCTTCGCTGGATGAGGTGGAGGAGGTGCTGGTGGGAGTGTTGCAGTGCAGAACTGCTTCTGAAGAAAGAGAACCGTGACCATACAGTATCATATTAATGAGATTAACTGGTCTCTTTCCTCTAAGCAACAACTTCAAGTCCAACTCTCGAATCAGTTATTGAAAAGGCAGTGGCAGTGCAAACAGGTCCACCATTGTATCTTCATAAAACATAAAAGCTAAAAGATGGAGGAGCATGAAAATTATACCACCACTCGCCACACAACACAAACAATAACGATGGTATAAGAGCTGTACATTATGATATGAAATAATATTTTGTTGTGTTGTTTTATACTTTATGATATTATATATTTATATATAGCAAATTATAGTATATTATAACATTGGTTAATCATACTGAGATCATATATAATAATAAAAGATAATAAAGATTATATATAATACATGAGATGAACATTTAGTGTAAGGTCAGTGCCCTTTTTCTTTGTAGTGTAACAGTAGAGAGTGAGAGAAAACAATACAGAGCAGAACAAAATAAAAGAACTGCCATGAAGATACATCACATGCTCTTGCTTAATAAGCTCTACACTAGAGAGGAAGAGGGCATTCGATAAAAAGACTGTAAATCCTGAAAGAAGGATCTTGAAATAATATTATGTGTTGCTCTTGGAAGACATTAAATATCTAAATTTCTTTCCTTCACAATCCACGAGAACATTTTGAATAGAATAAGAATAACAAGTCATTTGAGACTTATTTTAATGGTCTCTTCCTGTCAGCTACTCAACATATTCATCATCCTCAACATGAGCCTAGTCTGCATGTCTCTGTTCTGCCACTGCTACACATATCCTAATGTTTATAAAACACTCCCAATATCATATAACTGTTTTTTTAAAGGTCCTTAGCTTCACTTGCTTTGTAGATAGAAGAAATGTATATAGAGTATGTGTGTGTGATACTTTCAACTGGAACTCCACATATTTTGTATTAATTTTGGAGAAGTCAAAGATATTGTGTACAAACAACAGTAGCAGATCATTTCCCCTTTGATTACACTACACACAGACCTAAAATATAAAGACTGAACATAAGACATGAGATTGTAAAAGCAGTCAGAATGATCTGTGTGGCTGATACTGACCCCTGGTGGCCAAAGTACTGTACTTAGAGAAAACATACAAGTTATTTTGAGAAGAAAAAATTAAAGCAAGCCTTTCAGTAAGTAATCTCAGTTTAAATCAGCGATTAAAGTGTATGTTCAATCACCTGAAAATGATCTGAATCACTGTTTTACTGTGTGACAGCACCAGGAAAATCTACAGACCGAGACAGGATCACCTCTGCATGTTACTGGTTGTCTGTTCAGATTACAGTTTTCATTAGCACACTCTCTGCCTGTGGTATCTGCTGGGGTTTGGTGTCACCACTGGAATAACCAAAGAATAAAAGGCAAACCAGCCATAACGGAGGAGTGGAGCCAGTTAATGCATACCCACTCACACAAAAAAGACTAACCAATAAAGTGTTGCTTCTCCTCAGCTCTGTATCTGCTTCAAACACATACCGCAACAACTAGACAAATGATTAAAATAAACTTTATTTTGTGAAACATATTTGGTTAAACTCAGTTCAGGTAGGCTTTCTCACTCTTCACAGGTGTGTTGTAGTGAGGCTAAATATACTTATGGTCTTCATAAATCATTTGGCATAATATTCTGTTTTATGTTTCAGTTGATTTTTACAGTTCGAAGGCCACTTAATACACTTTACAGGACTGTCAAAGGGGGACATTTACAAACATCAATATACACACAATAAACCACAAATACAGCTCTTCTCCTTTACTTGTCAAAAATACCACAAAAATGAAAAGTATTCCTGCTGGTGGTGGCGGCACACCAAAGAACATTTTAAACCATTAAAATCTTTGTTTTTCACTTGAGAGCCTTCAGGTAAGTGGCGACAGAGCAGATCTGAGGGCTCTTAAGCTAAAAATGTATTAAATTTATGAAAAAGAAATGTTTAAAAACAAATGTTTTTGGCACGCCTCCACTATAAATGCATTTCTTATTTTCATTAAATGACAGAAAGTGCCTCGGTCTCCTCCTGATATTTACTTAAGAACGCTTAGAGTTATGATTTTGCTAATTAAGTACATTTTTTTAAACTTCTATGATCTCACAGAAGGTTTTCAGTGATTCAGTTTTTGTTGATATGTTTATGCAGAAACTTTCCATGTTTCACAGATGCCATCACTGTGCAGGTTCTAATGTCTTGGTAGGTGACGTCATTTTCTTCAGTCGCGAGCCTGGACAGAGAGGTGACCATGGGTTACTCCAAAATATTTGTATTATAACCCAGTGGAGGAAACAAACTGAGAAGTCTGGAAATGCAAACCTGAATCTGTAAGTGTTAACTGATTTAACTCCTCCTCCAGCTGCTCAGCGGTAATATTCAAGTGGCTGTAAGGTACAGCCGGCAGTGAGTCGAGCACGTCTTTACCTGGGAGGCTCGGCTCCCCAGAGGGTCGCAGAGCGTTTGTTGGAACGTCTGGTAAACCTGACAGAGAATCTGGCTTTGACTCATCCAGCAGAGATTTCAGTTCTTCCTCCAACTCATCTATGTCTTCACCTACAATAAGACAAGACAAACGTAGCTCTCATTGATATGCATATATACAGTTCACTGTATAAAATATACAGCAGTGACAAAACAGCATACCTGCACCAGGCGCACCGCTGGATATAACTTGATTCACCTCATCCTGGGTGTCACATAACTGGTAAAATGAGGAAGATGTTTAAGTGTAAGATTTAAAGTAATATAATATAATATACCCTGTGACGGTCTTAAATAGAAAATACCTACCTCCTGGATTTGATCAACAAGGTTTTCAGCACGTTCCACTGTCACATCCTTCAGAGAGAGTCTGAGGGCGGACACTCCAGCCTGATATGCTTGCATAACCTACAGACGAGTTTAGCACACTCTTCAAATACTGACTGGGTTACAGAAAATCTTCACAGAAAGAGTGTTTACAGAGGGAGGTTTGTTACCATTTTATCAGTCTGTGACTGGGCTATCCTGTCCAGGATTCCTCTAATGGTCTCCAGTTTGGCAAACAGGTTGTCTGCTCTCTTCTCTACCCTCTTGCGGCCTCTCAAACACCTCAGTGCCTGTGGAAGATACGACCAACTGAACTGCCTGCTACGGGATACTTGATATGAAATGGTGTTATTACAGTGAAACGTCAATAGCAACCTGTGATTTCTTGCCCTCTGACAGCAGAAGCTTTGCCTCCTCTCTGCACCTGCACAAAGATACATAAAGTCATTTTTGCAATAATCACACAGTCTTATTGTCTGAACTCTTTGAACACGGTGCAATCTATCTGGCATGACTAATACTCTGATGCCTGGAAATGGATGGCTCCGAAATCAAGCTGCACACTGGTTATTATATAATAGATTATTTATATAGGAGAACAGCAGAAATTTAAGTCTGGTATTGGTTAGAAATCCCTACCAGTCAATAACCAATCAAGTCTGATCATTGTGTTTGAAGCAAATGTTGAAGTTGGTTTACTTGTTAGCTTCCAGGCTCAGTTTCTCCACCCGTTCTCCCAGCAGCTTCTCACTGCGCTGCAGCTGGTAGATACCTATGTCCACATCACTGACGGTGGAGACACGGTCCTGCCCAGGCTGACTAAACTTAACAATCTGGAAAGAAATCAAGAGAGATTACCAACATGGGACACCTCTACAGATGAGGGATGAATAGTTCGTAGCCTGGTGGATTACACTTCACCTTCTCGCCTTCATGCAATGCAACCATCACTTGCTTGTCCCTCTGCAGCTGCAGCAGAGCCATGCACAGGGTGCTCTCATCGGCACAGACACCGGGGGAGAGAACACAGAGCTCTTGAAATGACAGGATGGGGCGGTTTGCAAATTCGCTGCTCCTGTAGGCCCTGAGTAATTCTGCTGCTTTCTCCTGCAAAGAATAAGATCACTTTTAACAGAGGAGCTCTTATCACAACTTTATGAGTCTAAGTCAAGCACCAGAGACAAGGGAAAAGAAATCATTCAGCATGGCTGCAAGTTTAAGCATGTCCAGCATACCCGAGGTGAATGAGAGCACAAGTAATGGTGGCTTAAGTTTGTGATGATATTACACGGGACACTGACTTTAACAAACCTTAACTAGTTCAATGACAACGAAGGACTCCTCCAAGGGGACGCGGCCGCTTCCCAGCAGAGTGGAGAAGGTCCATTTCAGAGGCTTGACCAGCAGCAGGCCGACACCCCAGGACAGCCAGCCACAGTCCACATTGGCAGCAAACTCTGACTCCCTCTGGATCTTCCCACATCTGACACAAATCAACACAAATGAGTGACTGTGAGCAGGCTGACCCCGGAAAAGGCAGAGGAGCAGACACAACAGCAGTTACCTGGCCATGGACTGGATGACAGTGGGCAAGCCCAGCGGCGACTTCTCTTTCCTCCTGAACATCTTGTTCAGCTCCTGCAGGTTGACGCACACGGTGCCCCGGTCCCTGCAGCTCTTGATCATCAGAGCCGTCCAGAAGTCCATCTTACTGTCCCAGTCCGTGGTGTTGACATCTCGGTTCTCCTTGAAGTCCGAGAACATGAAATTCATCCGCTCGTCGTCGTCCCAGTCAGGCGGCAGCGTCATTTCAGCGGAGTTATTCATCTGCAATACCCGAAGCTTGACCTGAGCTACACCCGTGTATGGACAGGGAAGGTCTGCCAAACTAATGTTAGCTAGTCTGTGACAACGTTAGCGTCGCGTTAGCTAGCAGCATGCACTACCAGCCCCACTCTTACCAGAAATAAATACCAAAACTTAACGTTATGTAAGGTACAGGCTCTGAGTCGGTGTGGTGAGGCTGAACTCCGAGCAGCAGCTCGCATGTCACCGCCTGCCGTCAAAGCGAGCGCTCACTTCACCATGGTGCACTGTCACTCGGCTAACACGAGCTAACGTTTCACATGACAACAACAACACACGGCGCGAGCGAAGGCGTTAGAAGTCAGAACCGTGCGGGAGAGCGGTGTCGTCTGTCTTAAAGAGATAATGTGTGTTCCCGCCCACGCAGACATGTCGGAAGATCAAGCGAGCACACCTCAAGCTCTGTTCAGGAGCTCTAAGTTCGCGCTGTATATGCGCATATAAGAGAGTTTATCTTTTTTCCCCTCAAGCATTTTTCATTTGTTTTCTGGCAGTTTGGTCTCTTTCTGCGTTATTATCTGCAATTTATAAGTCAGTCATTCTATAATCTATTATTGAAACGGCATCATACACCATAATCAGACTGATTAGTTTGACCAGTTTGTCCTATAATAAAGACAAGTGGCTAGTTGTAGCTGCCTGCTAGTGTTCATTTTTGGGTGGTCACGTTTTTTGTAAAGAAATTGTATAAAACCTTAGGACACAGGACACACACTGTCTTTGAAGGACCATAAACAGGATTTAATTATCCACCCTTCCCACCCACACTTTCATGTGCAAATTTACACAGCAACAATTACAGTTTGTGACTGCACATTAAAAAAAAGATCACTTTAATATAGTATTTTTTGATCTTGTCGTAGTTCACACAGATCCCGAGATTTTCAAAATGCCACTCAAACTGGTTATTAAGAATAGTCCCCAAACATAGGCCCTACTAGATTCCCTAAATGTTTTCTCATTTCCCACATTTCAAAAAAGTGTACGTTATGATCTAAAAGGACATCTACATTGGGCACTATAACAAAACCAACTTTAATTCTGAAGAACATGAACAGAGCAAGACTTAAGTAAGTTTACATTGTCAGTTAATGTAGTGGCTCCTTGTTTAGTTTGCTCATGCCTCAGGCTGGCAGTGTTATTATTGCCAACAAACATTTAATCCAAAACTGTTTCAAGATTATCTCATATAGAGAGAGAGAGACACAAAAATAATCAAGGATTTAAAGTATTGCAATGGTAAGTATTGCTTGTTTTACATAGTTATATTATTTGCCATGCAAAATAGTACACAGAGAAACTACAGTGTGTAATTTACAAAAACTTCATAGTTTTACAGTCAGTTATAATGTCTAATCTCATCCAGTCAATAATTCAGAGGATGCACATGCACATCATTTTCACATTAGTAAATAACAGTATACAACATCATTCTTTCAGAAAAATATTTGGCCTACACATGTGACTGGCAGAACTGAAGCAGTGATGCAACAGTGGCATGATGCTTATGTTGACATGTATGCTGTATGAGTTCACATCATTTCATTCGGATGTTAAGGAATAGTGCATAAAAGGGATTAATAATTTAATTAGTTGCCTCGCTTAAAACATCAGGTGAAACAGCAGATCTTTAGCTACGTAGCATAAACATTTTGCAGTCTTTCCTCATTTGGCACATGTTGCTATATGCTCAGAGACACCTCCTTTCTCTCTGACAGATACATGTCTATTTGGCACTGAGATCCACCACCAGGTGCTGGTAGGCCAGGGTGTTGCCTTTGAAGCTGGCAGCCAGCAGAATGTCCTTGTTGTCAACAGATACCAGGCTGAACGCCCGCGGGGCTCTCATGTTGAGCTCCTGGAAGGGCTGGAAGCGCTGAGTGAGATCATCCCAAAGGTATACTCTGGAGAAGGAGAAATCACTTCCAAGAATGAGGTACTGGCGGAGGCCCACGGTAAAGGGATACACTACCATTGAGCCCCGAGACGGGAGAGTCTGGATCTCTATGAAACGCTGCCCTTCCCAGCGGAGGATCTTGGAGTCACCAATGAAGCGTGTTACGCAAAGGTAAAGAACTTTCCTCACCCAAAAGTGCTTAACCATCTGCACATCGGCCAGCTCTGTGATCTGAGAGAAAAAGGCGAACTGCTTCTGGCTTCGGCTCCACTGATAAACCATTGGTGGCTGAGAGGCGCTGGAGAGAATGAGGTGAGGCTTTCCCCCAACATCAAGGAACTCCACATGGGTGTCTCGATGCCAGGGGTGGAGGGACTGGTGGGAGTAGAAACCATTGCTGTTCCAGCGATAAATGCTGGTGGAGCCTGCTTTGGAGCTGTCAGCTACAACAAAGTACCACTCTCCATCCAGCTGGAAGGTGTCCACAAAGTTGGGCTTCCTCACTCGAGTGGTGTCTATGTCTTGGATCTTTACAAAGCGCTGTGGGTCCTCTTCCCACCTGTGATAGCATAAAAATGGTCAGAAAACTTTACACAAATAAAGGAACAGGTTGGCCTTTTGGGAAACATGCTTATTCACCTTTTGGATATGGATTAAACAAGATGTAGCATGTTAATCCTTGAGCTTTAGAGGTACTGGTAGGTGGATTTTATCAGAGCTAGGCTAGCTGTTTCTCCCCTTGTCTCCAGTCTTTATGCTAATCTAAGATAATCACCTACATATTTTGAGAGGGCTATCAACCTGCAAATCCAACTCTCAGCCAAAAAGCAAAGAAATACTCTGCACATTGTTGACGCTATGTTGACAACAAGACACTGGCTATGTATGCAAGATGCAGTCTCACTTGTATATATGTGATCCACCAAAAAGTTGAGCCACCACCATGTAAAGTGTGTTGTTTATCACCACTGGTTTGCAGTACACAGCCGAGCGAGCTGTATGACAGACACACAGAGGCAGAAAAACAGCAGGATTTCTCTCAAACAAGGTACAATATCTGGTATCATTTTATGTCTTCGTAGTTTGAAACTTACAGGTTATGTTGTGAAACCTCCTGAAGACCATCTCCACATGATCCCATACGTAGACAGTGCAGAACCCTGAATCGGGCTGGGCAAAGGCCACAAACTGATCTCCACTGAACTCATAGGACTCCACTGATACAGAGTGAAAAGGGAACGTTTCATACACAGCAAAATCTAAAGGAAGAAAAAGAAACAGAGTGGGAGGGCTTAGAAACCAAGATGTCATATCACGACATCACCGTTGGCACAATGTTCAGGAGAAACACAGTAAAAACCTGCACTGATGCAGCTGAAGTCTCGTGGTACCAGGTCGTGGATTCTGCGTCCTTGGAATTCAAAGGGGCTGGCACAGTAGATGGCAGGAACAGAGGTGTTGGTCTTCTCCATCCAGTCTACCAGCCACTTGATTTTACAGTCACAGCGGAAAGAGTTCCCCCGCAGGTCTCTACATAACAGACAGAAAAAGACAGCATATGTCAGCTTTCATCAACAATGCTCAAACACAAATCTTCTAAACATACCAGGAAGGAAAACCAAACAAAATTAAAGCTGCTGGTTGGGGCCAGGCATTTTTAGTCAAATTTAGGCAATTCTGAGAAACAAGAGACAGAATAGGAAGACAACAAGAACATCAGTGTTACATCGTCCATTTTGTTTTAGCTAAGGTTTAACTCAGGTAATTGGCTAAAGGTGAAACCTGGTGTGTGGCTTCACAAATGGACTAAGGCAGTGACCAAGCCAGTGACAACTCCCCCCTCACCCCCCAAGACAACTACTGACATGTGATTGCATCTGAGCAAATCTGGCATGGGACTGTCACTACACCTTAGTGCAAAGAAGAAGAAGAAGAAGAAGAAGAAGAAAGAGGAGAAAGAGAAAGAGAAGAAGAAGAAGAACAACAACAACGACAACAAGAATACTGGTGAAAACAGTAGGTTCCCAGCAGCTTAGGCTGCCTGGCCCCTAACCAGTGCATGATCAGAGTTTCAAACAAAAACCATACACTCAAGCCAGACAGTTTTGTAGATGATTGTGGTAGCCCAATAAACCCTCTGGGAACCTAGGCAACCAGTGTTTCTGTAGTGACAGATTGTGAGGTCAAACATCTTGTGGAGCCACTGTTTTGATTTCAGCGTGGGCACACTTACAGATCTGTGAGGATGTCTAAGTGTTTGAAGAGATCTCTGGGCAGCTGCTGCAGATTGTTGTTTGATAGGGATCTGAAAAAAGAATAAATCCTGATGATCATTATGTCTGCCTTTTATGTAATTCCTACAGAAACTTTGACCATATTTTTAGCTGAAGAAAATACTCACAGATGAGTCAGGGATTTGAGTCCTCTGAAGGTATACTTTGAGAGAGCCTGGATGTCATTGTTCTCGATGAATCTGAGGGGAGAAGAAAATGCTCGAATGTCACACAGTGATGACGAACTCTGAAATTCAACCAGTGTTATATAATGTTGTTCTTGTTTGGAGAGGAGGTTCTGCTCTGTGTGGAGGGTACAATGGGAGTGTGACTGTAAGCAGTCATTAGTGTGGTAATAGCAGCTCTGGTGGAGTTACAATGACAAGGTAACAAGGTTTGAGTCTCAATACAAGGAGATTAACAACAATACAGACTGACATTGTATAAACTTTCATTTGTATTTGATAGATTGTAGACTGTTCACTAATACACTCAGTTCATTAGCTGCAAAGAAGTGAAACATTAAAATTAATCATAAAAGCTTTTTTTGCTCTTGATTAATGTGGTCAAAATGAGACACTGAGTGCAGCACAGAAATACAAAGGTCTACATGTCAGCACCATTTGATCCTGCCCTGTCTTTGCATTGTCTATTGATAGTCGAGGATGTATGGCATATGCAATGACTTCCCGGAGGCGGCTGGATATGAAAATATGACTTTATTAGCATTCACAGCAGGTAGTGGCTGTGGTGGCAGTGATGCAGAGAGAGCTGATGGCTGGGCTGCAGCCAGACCCACTCACTGCACACTCCAAGCCATCAGCTAACTAATTCCTAAAGCCCATCAATTCAAAGAATGGTATATGCAGCTTTACAGATGCAGTGTGCCCACTATTGCAGGAGGATTTATTATTCAGCTCTACTTTTGGCAGTCTTTGCTATACTGCAGAGTCCAATCCTGAAATCTTAAAGTGTAGCTATGATTCAAGTTATTTTTTATTCACTTCACTGGCAAGTGCACATTCTCAGAATAAATAATCATTTATGCATTTAGTTTCTCAAATCTTTATTGTGACGGTTGCTATTCTTCCTGATGTCCCCATAAATGTAAAGATGATAGGTCTACATTTCCAATCGAGGAAACAAAAGAATAGAAAATTTATAATAGTTCAAAATCTGAAACAGGTCTATCTCACTAACTCAGGTAATTATAGCACAGTGGAAACTGATGAAGCATAATGTAAGAGTAGCAGAAATAGAGAAGAGTCACAGTCAGCAAACTGTCAAACACATCAGAGGCTATTTAAAGTTGTCTAACATTAGCTACTGAACAAACCAGACCAAAACCCCTCTGTGTATTGACCTCTGCAAGGCTGCATTTTTGTCAGAGGAACAATGTGTTATGTCTTTTTTTTCCATACATACACTCCCTTCACACTCCCATACACTCCCTTTAAAAGTATTCTAAAGGTATTTCAGTGAGATGCGGTTCCTTTGTCAGAGCAACACAGCAAGTGATTCTGTACATTGTCTTAATTCATGCAATTTTCAAATATTATTATCTTGCATTTAGTAGCATAAAGTGAGACACTCACAGGTACTGCAGGTGAGACAGACCAGCAAAGGCATCATCAGCAATTGTGGTGAATGTGTTGGAGTTCAAGAGCCTGTAGAAAGGAGGCAGCAGTGATCCAGTCATATTGATAATGTAACATGTATCTTGCTAAAGTTGGAGTTATTCACAGGGAACTGATTTGTCATTTCAAGTGGTAGTAAATGATTTCTATTTGTTTTGGGACGAATCTATACATAAAGACGAAGCAATGAATAACATTATGAATATTTGTGATCTCAAAAACATAAAACAATCACAGTATAGAGTCTAATGATAACTAAGACCGCAGTTCTGAACAATAAGATAAATACGTTTCAAATATACACAAGCACACAGACCTACACAGACACATGAACGCACGCTCATGATTGCATCTGAGGAGATAAACAGCCCTTTGTTTTCAGAGCACAACTGAAGGGAGTCAGTCATTGGCAATGACACTGATACAGAGCCACTTTACTCTTATTACTGCTATGTCACCACTGTTTTCAATAACCATTCATTTCTAGTAGCTGAAGTGTGTTCATTGTCACTGCAAAACAAAAGATGTCTGAGTGTGCCACAATATCAGCTGCAAGAAAACATACCTGCAGTGTACTGTGCAGTGTTGTGTCTGTGTTTGCAATGAGGGACAACTGAACTGGCTGTGACAGGGACACTGAATCGAAAGTTTAGGTTGTTTTACAGCTGTAGTGATGTTCTGTTGGGTGGGTGGGGGCACTCACAGGAACTGCAGTAGGTGAAGGTGCGAGAAAGCTCCCTCTGGGATTGTAGTGAAAGCTGCATTCACCATGGTCCTGGTCAGAAGAAACACAACATCAACTCTAATCAGATGTGCTTTGTTGATGTGAGGATGGAGATCATGAAGCTCAGCCGTGTGACGTCATGTGTGTCAGGGGAGAAAATATCTTGTTCCTAACATGAGGTGTGTCTTTTTCATTCCTTGTAAACTCCTTTCTGACTGCACACAGCACACGTCTGTCCTTGTAGTTCAGATATCAAGGAGTGCTAAATCTTTTAAAAACTAGGACACATAACTTCCTTTTTACTTCTTTACATCTTCTTCATAGTAAAATGAGGCCACCTCCACCAGCCTGTGCTCTCCAATTCCCTTGACTGTTCAAACTCAATATTCAATCCACGGACAACAGGGAGGTCAATATGAGATAAAAGGGAGCATCTCGACACAACCTTCCCCTGACGCCATCAGATCTTAAGACTTCCATTTCATTTTATGTACTTTTTATTGAGCGTATCTCTGCCCTCTCTTCCAGATTAAATCTCTCAGAGGAGAAGCAGGTCTCCTGCAGCCAGATAGAGAATCTATTGTTAGTATTCTTCCCTGGAGCTCGACAGGATTTTACTGCTGTGCTCCTTCAACTAAGTTCAGCATATAGCAGATGGACGTTATTGTTTTTTACTGTTATGTAATGATGGCTGGTTTAGATCTTTCAACCAATGGTAACACACACTGCATCAAGAAAATATCAACAGGAAACACACCTATATTCACTTTTAGGTGAGAGGAGGAGTAGGGATTTTATGCATCATTACATAATGGAGGGTGACATCGGTGATGTAGCCATCTGTACCAGCCTGCATTCTGCTGATATTTCATACAGGTTATGAAAAGATGTTTTTTTTGGGGAGTGAAAGGCGCACACATGATTTTTTGGACTCACAGAGAGATGATTCCAGGGGGGAAGCTCTTGGGGATAACCTTGGTATCCACACAGAAGGCACTGTCTTTGGTACAGGAGCAGGTCGCAGGACAGCGGGGTATCTTGGGAGCTCTCCTGGCGTTTGACTCCCTTGGCAGGCACAGACACAGACACAGGAGGGACAAGCAGATCAGCCTCAGCCATCTCCCTTCAAGCTCCAACATCCTCAGACAGCGGGAAAGGAAAGCTGTGAGACTGAGCTTCTTGAAGTTTTTCCTCAGTGGCAAGTGGCGTGTTGAGAGACGATGGTCAGTCTGCCTACAACCACAGCAGTTCTGATTATGCTGAGCGCAGAGTTGAGAGGGGGAGAGATCTAGAGAGAGAGAGAGAGCGAGAGAGAGAGAGAGGATGGATGAGGGAAAGAAAGGGAGGAGGGGGAGCACGGGTAGTCCCTGAGTATCCTCGGTGGGTGTGTGCTCTGCAGCTTCCCTGGATCTGTGCAATCTCTCTCTGTCTCTGTCAGGAGCTGCTGCCAGACTGCACACTGCAGGGATGACGAGGAAGGCTGCTCTCTCCGCACCAGGACCTGTAGGCAGCGTCGCTGACAATGAATTATTTACTGTTGCACATGCAGGAAAACCTTAAAACAACTGCAGCATAGGAGAGAGAGGGGAGATGGGGGGGAGGGGGTCACATCAGTGCTGATGGAAGATTATACTGGCAGCACTCTGCATGTTCTGTCTTATCAGGTGTCAGGCTGACGCTGCAGTCATGAGAGCATCAAGGATGCATGGAAATGTGTGTGCATGTGCATACGTGTGGGTGTGTGTGCCTGTGGGAGGTGTTTATATTCTAGCAGTTTCTTAACAGCAACTGGTGCTGAGATTTTTTATAATGCATGAAGGTTCAGTGCACACACTTCAGTGAAGAGGCAGAGCCACCACCTCTGATGAGGTCAATGTGAGAACCTAGTGCTGCATTATACATGAGTGTTATATCATAAAAACAAATTCTGATTCACTAACATTCTCCAGATTTCATAAACATTACTGTCTGAACTAAATGTTGAATTGTTTGGTTGTTCTTGTCAGTGAGCACGCCACAAGAGCTGCAGCTTTAAATCATTTTGTCTGAACAACAGATGAAGAAAACCAAAATGTGTTCCCATGAGACAGTGAAACATTTTGTTTCCCAGTGTCATCATGTTGAATGCACATTATTAAAGTCATATTGTTTTGTTTTTCAGTCTTGCCTTGTCCTCTCTCTTGTTGTTGTTTTGACTCCTTTATAACCACCATCAGTGAACTGTAAGGTTGTCATTTTCAAGTTGACTGGATCATGGCCTTTGCTTATTAGTTGTAATTAACTGCAATTGTTATTCCATGCATTTGCTCTGTATTGCACTGTGTCACAGAAAACAACTCTAGTTCAATAGAAATTACTAATTACTAATTAAATGTGAACTAGTTTCCTCTGGACTGCAGCAGCAAGTAAATCGCTGATATATAACCAATATATTGATATTTTAGAATACTTTGGTCCACAGTTATTTTCATGCAGTAATAATAGATGAGCAACAGATGCACAAGGACACATTAAGAGCCCTTTGTTGTATTGACTTATGACAGCAGAGGGCGCTGTTGGCCAGAAGATGAAGTGTGTTCAGGGGCAGGCGCCTGAGCAGTGAGTGGCTGAGTGTCTGCTGGCAGAGCAGTATCCTCAGTGCCAGGCGTTACCAGCCTTCCTGCACAACGACTCTGTTGTCACAGGCCGAGGCCCTGTAACGTACTGTCTGTCCAGGTCTCAGCACATTGTCCCCAACACAGACAGGCAGCAGAGACACAGCCTGTGGTTTTCATATCTGACTCAAAGCAGCTGTTCTGTACTCATTTTAAAACAGATGACTCTTAAATCTTTCTTTCTTTCTTTCTTTCTTTCTTTCTTTCTTTCTTTCTTTCTTTCTTTCTTTCTTTCTTTCTTCCTTCCTTCCTTCTTACATAGCCCCTCGTTCTCTGATGTACACCCACTGTAAGATATGAAATGAAATAAAAGCATTATCTTTAGGGATGAAAGCCCAAGAGCCCAGAATATCTTCAGGGGCGTTATTTGAAATGTGTTTGATGCTTTCCTTTGCCTTGAGACAGTGTGATGTTTATCGGTGAAAGGCTTCCAGAGGCTAATGTTTTTGAACAGAAATCAGATGCCTCAAATCTGTGAGGCCTCTCAATAATAGCGAATTCAAATGTGAATCAGTTACAAAATTATGGGTGGTGTCTCTTTGTGCTGGAATGTCATTTCCTGTGCAGCAGCTATCTTTACGGTTTATTTTCTTTTGTGCTTTGCTGCAGTTTGCGTGCACCTCAGCTTTTTCTTTTTTTTCCTTTGTTCTAACTGTATTTGTGGTTTCATGTAAGTCATGCTCAGTGAGGATCAGTTAATGCCTGAGCTTATTTCTTGCAGAGCTCCACCCAATCCAAACGTCCGGTGGGAACCAGTATAATTGCATGGCATAGAGAACGGAGCATGAAACAGCAGCTGGAAACCCTAACTTGCCCTGTGTGAGGCAGAGGAATCTGAAAAGCTGCTGAGATTAATCCACCAACCTCTCTCTGTCCAAACACTTGGTCAAATACTCTTATGGAAAACATGCTGTGTGAAATAAATGAGTTATAATATCAAAACTTGGTTTTCTTCATTAAATTCAACTCAGGATGTCATAGTTAGATTTTCTTAACTAAAATAACATAATTACTGAATTAAGGAAGTATGTTGATTTAATTAAAATGGTTTGAAACTTGCTCGTAGCAGTTATTGAGTAACTCTCTCTCTCCAGTGAAACACACCAGGTTATGATCTGCAGCAGCACCGAGGACAAACGTTGAGGGTTCAGTGCGCCTATAGCAGCGCGGCCTCAGCACATCTCTCCATCAGGTGGTGTGTATAGCATTAACAGCTGTGCCTGCTGCGCTGCCTTGTCTCATATCAACTTAGCCAAGTCACCACTCACTCCGAGTGCTCAGCATCAGAAGGAGCACTTGGCCATGCTGAGTTTGGCAAAAATTAGTCATCCAACATCACAAAGTGTTCCAGTCTCCTGTGCCAGACTCTCACTGTCTCATTATATCCTCTGCTGTCTGGCACATATGATTTTCTAAAATCAGAGCTTTTCACCTCCTCAGCAGCCAGCCCTGCCTCGGCGCTGTTTGGACGGCTCTGGTTCTACGTCACAGCCACGTTTAACACTGGCTTTGTTCACTGCAGTCTTAAACCCACATCCCATTCTGATTATGGGCCAAGGAGCCTGAAAAGACCTCTCTGTCTGTCTGTTTCCATTTCTGTTTGGTTTTCACGGTTTGGCCTCCTGGCTGCACAGGAAGCAGGAAAAACAAAATAGGAAGAAAGACAAAATGTGTTTTACCTCAGTTTCTTTTCAGGGAAAATCCCAACTGCTCCAGGCAATGTACTTCATACAAGACTCACAAAGGTGTTGAGACTTCACTCAGACAAGTACGCACACGTTACAGTGTTCCTATACTGCTGGAGCTATGAATGCAACACGTCTGCACCTCCCGCGCAATTCTTTACACAAAGTGATTAACAGAGGTGGACAAGGGCACAAATAAACGGGTGATTCTGAGGCATTAAATCATTAACTTCATTCTTCATGTGCCTCCATGAGGCTGCAAGCTAAGAGATGCCAGTAATTCAGCTTGGCCAAGTCTGAGGACAAGTTGACGTCACACGTCCTCTCCGGAGAGTCAGGAGCAAATAATGCGTTCACATGTGACCAAGAAATTCAATAAAGTAAAGTGTTTGTCACAACAAGCCCCACTGGGAGCAAACCTGTCATGCTTGATGAGTCCGTCTTTAATAAGCAATTGCGAGGTGGCAAACATGCCAATAAAATTCACTATTATTTCATGGAGGACAATAAATGTTAAGGCCTTGGACAAGTCAAAGGGTGAAGGCAGGCTGCAGGATACCTTCAGGGTTTCATACCATACTGTGCCAAGAAAACAACCATCCCAAATTGCTCTTATTCCTTGCCTCGCTCTCTAAGTGCGGTTCAGTCACTAGAAGGTATGTCAGCCAATCTCATCCCAGGCTCAATTCAATTAAAGAGAGTACAAAGACATATGGCTCAGGGGCGAGTGATATGATTAGAGTCCTGAGTACGACGACTCTTCTGCTTTGATTCATACCCTCTCTTCTCTGTTCACTCACAGCGATGGGCCACAGAGCTGAAGCAACTGAGCCAAGAAAGGTTCCCTCAGGTGGGCTACACCATCCTCAAGGGGCTATAAGAGGTCTCCTGAGCTAATCTCTTACAATCACTAGGTCATATTGTCATCATCCTTGCAGCGCAAAGAGACAGCCATCACGAAACAAGCCAGAAAAAACAAAATCTGTTTTTTTAATTTTTCAGACAGGGATTTTCTGTTGATCAGGATTCTGACATTTTTCAGGGCTCAGGGGATCAGGAGAATCCTCCAAATCGAAGGCAACGCTGCTATCTTAATTTTCAATGAGGACAATGCAAAGGAGCAACTGTACCCCAGCCCTTGAGCCGAGCTGCCATAAAAGACAGGTGATACGCCTCTTGGGACGGGGATGTGTCGAAGGAATGCATGTGCAGGTATCCAGCTGCCTGTGGGGACTGTGGAGAAAGGCCCAGCACACCAGTTGATCCTGTTTGATAAAGGCCCTGACAGGCCCAGATTATATGTCTGAGCCTGGAGGAGGTGTCTGTGTCTCATTCCTCCACTGAAGAAAGTCGATCTGGTGGGAAAGAGGCGGGGCCATGCCTGTAGGCGTCAGTATTTGTAAGGACGCCAACACACACCTTGTCGAGCAGACACCACTACCACTGCCCCTCTCCGCCCCCTGCTAGCTCGACACCAAACAAACACCCTCACCCATCTCATTTACCTGACCACACCCAGGCCTCCAGACGCTATAATGCTCTTTCCATAATTCATGCCAGATATACTGTGTATCTCACTCAGATTACAGTAACATTCACCTCAGTTTTTTTTTATTATTACTGGATGTGTGTTATACCTTTGCAGCCTTTATTTGTCACTATATTTTGCACATTTGCAGTATCATTGATACACATGTAACTACAAGGGGGGGGATGCAGAGAACAAGGGCTAATACACTAGCCTTTGGGTAGATTTAGACCAAAATGGCATTTTTAAATTACCAGTGTATAAAACATAATTACACAGTACTTACAGGGATCAGAAGGTTTAACATGTGTTTGCTTTCACAGTAGCTTTGTGTTTCATTTCTCAGTGTTTTTCTTGTACTGTGCTTCGAGTGTGGCTCCAGGAATGATGGAGTTGTATGGCGGTGAAGTTTATTCAATGGACTGCCACAAAGTTCCCGCCACGTATCTAGCTCTCCTCAGACTATGCTGTAATGACTTGATTCTCAGACTATTCATCTGGTCCAAATTTAAAATTGTCCCAAAACATACTGACAAGCTCATGGCCTCAGCTGTACTTTGCTAATGTGCCAATGTCAACATGTTAATGCTAAACTAGGATGGTGAAAAATGGTATTGACATTTTCATGTCTTAATTAGCATGTGAACTTTGATTGTCTCTGCATGCAAAGCACAGCCTCAGTGCTGCTAGTATGGCTCCAGATTATAGATGCTGTGATGCTATAATGCTTCCTACCAATACTATACCACTGACTGATTTCATTCTCATAATAAATATAATATAGTGAGGAGTGAATGATATTTTTCATACTTTGTAACTGGAGTTAAATCAGCATCAATTTACTTTTTTGTGAATGTGGACAAAATAATAGTGATAAAAGTGTTGTAATCTAAAGCATTTGAAGTTGCTCAATTAAATCTGTCTGAGCTGGATGTGATGTTTGTAGGGAAGAGACACTTCCCCACAAACTTATCTGCTTATGTTTTTAGTGATGTGGAGAAAAGAAGGAAAGGGGCAATGACTCAAAGTCATGAGAAGTATAGTGAGTGACAGGCCATGCCCCAGGCTCACCCCTTCTGTCACGTCTGTCCCACGTAGCAGCCCGGGTGCTGGGGACCTGTCATATAGACAGCCATCTCACAAACAGGGGCCCGGGTCCTCTGTGGAGACAGAAACATCAACAACCAAAGAGCACAGGCGACGCCAAGTACGCCGAGCGCATTCGTCTGTCATTTCTACTTCAGCAAACCAGTGGGGTTCAGCAGCAAGATGTCCACACCAGTGACAAAAAATTTACATCATTAACTACACATTTTGTTCTGCTACAAAAATATGCCCTCATGAATGAACTACACCCAAAACCACAGTGGCCACATTCAGCAGAAAAACAGATGTTCGTCATCTTAACTATTGTTGACGAGAGTATGGACTCAAACAACAGAAAATTAAAATTCTTCCTCTGTTTTGAAATCAGCAATCTATGGTTCAGTGGAGATAAGCCTGTCTGCTGCGGTTAGTGACACACTTAATGTCTGAACTGTCTGAGGTTTTTTTTTTTTTTTTTTTTTTTTTTTGCATTACAGGGAGGAATGCCGGGCCAAGAGACGTGTCTCTTTCACCTTGCACATGGACGCTGGCCAGGACGATATTCATGAGTTCCAGGGCTGTAGTTACTGCTGTAACTCTTCTGCCTGTGTCCCCTCGTGTACTGAAAGCCCCTCTCTGCTAAACTCTCCTCCCTTTTCCCCATAAATAATCAGTTCATTTGTGAAGAAGCAGAGGTGCCAAACAGGAAGGCTGATGTCACCGATCCTGTTTCCCGGAACCTAAACCAAGTAGAAACAAACACACTTACACAAATACATATACATGCCCACACACCATCAGAAGTGCCATCATCACCACCAGCGTCACCTCCTGAGGACCCTCTCTCCTAACTGCATGAAGCCGAGAAATGAACTGTGATTGATGACGCGTCTCCTCCACAGGGTGGCAGAGAGTTGAAGGGCAGGTCATCTGTCACTGCTGACAGGAAACACACAGGGTGGAGATTAATGGAGAGGCTCAGGCTTCTCTCTAACCCTGGAGATGATAAGCCTTAACTGGAATAAATCAAACCATCTCTGGTAAACAAGATCACAAAGCAATTCATCTAACAGGTCGCCGAAGAAACACTTGGAGGGCTGTCATCTGACTCTTGTCACTTACTCTCAGAGAAGTTACACAGTTTGCAGATGACGTGCTCGTTTCCACTTCAGGTCCCCACTTTATATTTTCAAGATGTGATGATGCAAAGCAGAGATAAAGTGTGACATAGTAGTGCCTGTCATATTTTCGTGTTAAATGGTTTACTCCTGCCATTTATGTCATTGCCAGCGAAGTCACAAAGACAGATTTAAACAAATCTGCCATCACTTCATGGGCGACTACACTTGTCCAGCTTGTGTGACATTAATTCAGACAGTTTTGATGAGAGGTGAGAAGATTTTAACATTTGTTCAGTATTTGTCAGTACTTCTTCTTCTGTGAAAACTGTGAAATCTTACCACAAAAATATATTACAAATACATTTTTATCATCACAGTATACATTATTACCATCGATAATGATGAACCAAATTGTTTATGAGTTTCAATATTCAGATTGAAAGGTTTTGTTTTAGTTCATTGAGAAAACCTCTCTCTCTCTGTCTTCCTGTAAGTGTGTATTCCCAGAAAAGATGCTTTATAACGATACTTTAGAGTCCCACATATTGCACAATTACTTTTTTGGGCACACCCTGTATTGTTTTTTTTCTTGGTTGAACAGAAAAGAAAAGTCCTAATATTTTTTCTTTCCAAGGAATTAGACCGTAACATTCTATCTATTTTCACATCAAGATCCCTCGGCCATTTGAAAACAGAGCTTGTGTTCATCAGTGGTTTCAACCAACGCTGTGAGGAACAGCTGCAGTCTGTGAATGTGCGTCACGCATCCTGCAATTTTTTTTAACAACATCATTTGTAGTGATGGGCCTTAAAAATAAGTTGGTATTCAGGGGCAAAGTGTTAGGCCGACCGCAATTGAGCGAGGGTGTTGCCGGTGCTTTAACCGGTACGGTTGCAGTTGGGGTCGTGCTCGAATGACTGAAATTCCAGTATTCCCAAATCAATTTACATTCCCCCAATCAGTCATCAGATAGTCCTTTCTCAGAGAAGACAAAAACAGGACATAGCAGTCAGACGTCTTCTTTCATCTCAGTGTTCACAAACCATTAATTAGATACTGTCACATTTCCCAAATTATAACTGCTAACAATAAAATCCTTCCCCTGCCAATCTCCATCAGAGCAAAAATAAAGACGCCGGCTGAGTTCATGAACTGCAGCCATCAGCAGAGCACCGTTGCTACACTGGATGACAGCCGACGAACCAACGAGCTCCACCAAACTCTTCCTGTGCCATCTGTCAGAAGTGATAATACCCTCCACCTAATGGCACCTTTGCTCCTTGCTCTGCACCATTAGCAGGTTATAAAGCACAGCCTCTCCTGTCCTTTCTATTCTTAAATAGAGCTCTTCATCATCACCTCAACCACCGCGCACACACACACGATGCTTTATTACTCCCCCGTTTCCAGGAGTGGATGATATTTATCCTAAAAACAATAAGGTCATATGTTTGTTTGAATCCTGGCCATGTGTGTGGAAAACTGGAGGTGACTGTTCACAGTGAGACAGACGTGACCTTGTATCCACGTTGCCTTTACGGCACGTTGGTGTTTATTTACAAATCCCAGCAGCATGAATCACTCAAGCATTGGGATAGAAGTGGCAGGGATATGTTGTGTTACTAACTAAAAAAGCCCCCCCTCCCTCTGCTGTAACACAGTACGCACACAGGGCTAACTGCACTGACCCGAGCCGTAAGAGCTGGCTTTTAAAAAGGGTCGAGAGCCAGTCACACCGTGCCTCTGATTTTAGCCTGTTGCATGGAGACTGCAATCCAGGTGATGCATCAGCCAGTGGCAGGAAGCCAGAGCCAGACACGGGCATCAAGGTTGGTGCGGCTGATGGATGGAAGTGTAGCACCAGCACTTGCCAAGCCGTTCACATAGGCCATAAATTACATGTTTACTGCCGGCTGTGGCTCTCTGAGCTCGCCAACATTTCTTCTGATGTCAGCAGCGCATTATCATATCTAATCAGCCCCCAGCAACCCGTGTTAAATGGGTGGGAGATTGAAGTGGCCATTGTTCCATCTCTGTAAACATGATTTACATCACAAACATGAAAATGTTGATATTTATAGACCCGTTTATGGAGTCGAGTTCAAACTCTGAAAGCTTTGGTGGTTTGTTTTTCGATAGCATTTTATTTAATGTAATCCTTTTACGATGACATAGGTGTTCTGCAACCCTTCAGCAGAAGTTATATGGCAGCAAATGTAACTCCTGTTAAAGCATTTACAGTAGAAGATAAGTTCATCACATGGAGGGCATGCACGATGGAAGTGCATGATGTTGACTGAAGCAAATTACTCAGGGTTTTAAGTATGGCGTACAACCAGGAATATTTACAGTTGTGACCATCCTTGAAGTAAATGAATAGTCTTGAATGAGACGAGATAAAAAATTTCTCACACACACAAGCATACACGCAAGCATACACACAGACAGTCGCACGCACACACACACAAGCATACACACACACACAAGCATACACACAGACAGACAGACACACAAACACACACACAAAGCATTAGTTAAAAAATAGAAAACCAATATATATATATATTTGTCATTGATGATTATGTAGTGATTTTAGGGGAATCACAGGAAAAAAAACTGGCCATGTAATCCTCAGCAATTTTAAGATATTCTCATGTAACAACAGCCCCTACTGACTATAGTCAAAAATGGATCAAACAAAGACATCCTTGTACAAAAGAAAATAAATCAATTATGGTAATAAAAATAAAGAGTACGGTGTAAATATATATTCATATTTATAATTTTCTAACTGTATTTACAAGAAAAGAGTGAATGATGCAGTGACCATGGTGCTTGCTTGTGTCCCTTGGTAGTGTTTTCTCTGGATTTGGTCTGATAAGCAGAATGTCGTCCTTCACTACAGATGAAACGAGCTCAGAGGGGAAAAAAAACAAAACAAAAAAAAACAGCAAAAATCTGACACAATCACTGTCAGTCCTTTCCATTCCTCCGACCCATGGCCAAAGTGGAGAGAAGAATTGGAGTCTGCTCTTGTTTTTGACACCGTGACAAACTGCCACTCCCGTTTATACAAAGTGCCCCATAAACATCGTCACCACCGAGAACCGGGAACACCGCTGCACTCTTCAGTCCGTGTGATCCAACAAGCTCTACAAGGTGTCTCCTAGCTCCTTTCTCACAGAGCACCAGTGTTTTTTTTCCTTTTTTTTTTTAGCTTCATCTCTGGGAATATGGGGAAGTGTCCAGCCCCATGAGGCAGGGAGCAGAGGAAATGTCAATGTTTGTCTGAATGGAGAGATGAGGTATCAGCGTTTCTTAATGGCTGCCCCATTCGAGTGGGGAGGGAACTTTGGCAGGCAGGGCTCTTCAGCTCCGGCATCGTGGGAGAAGACCGAGTCCTCGCCAGAGGAACAGGTGGAGCTGCGGGTGTCGGGGTAGCTGGGGGAATATTGGTCCAGAGGCACTGAGAGCTCCAAATACTCCTGCAGGCAGAAAGGGAAGAAAAAAAAAAAAAATCACTCACAGAACAGACATTTGTGCTGCATCTCTGCATGGTGAAGAGACAAGAACTGACCTGGTTGGATGTCATGGCCAGGCAGCGATCTAGATCTTCCACCAGCTGTTTGAATGTGGGTCTCTGAGAGGGCACAGCATGCCAGCAGTCCCTCATCATCATATACCTGCAGAGATCGGGAGATTCACAAGATTGCAGTCAACATCATCTTGCCTTTAATCTTTGAGCATTCATCTCTAAAAACCAAAAGTTGAATCCTTGTGAGGAGTGGGAGGGGTCAAAGCCCTCATCCAGCTGTAACCTGGAAGGTGACAAAAACAAAGCTGGACAAGATGTTCCAGTTGAAGCTCACTCAACCTTCATTTTATTGGTCATCACACAAACAACGGCAGGAATCATCATTATGTTGCTAAGCAACTGGAATTTTAACTTTGCTGATAAACAAGAATGAGGGTAATGTAAATATTAATTCCAAATGTCTGGGGCAAGCATGAGACAGAGCAGTGAGTGAACTCTGCCTCAATTTTAAAGCCTCACAGCTCCTCTATTACAACTAAATTAATTACTTTATTTTTTCTCTCTTCTTTTTTAAACTTTCTTTTGTCACTTTCTTGTGAAGGGTTTTGGACTGCAATTCAAAAAGAATGCCTGGCCTTTTAAAGGCTTGAAAGTTCATTATAAAGACTAATTACAAAGATCCTTTAGGAAACAGTAAAATCCACTGCGGTCATCTGCTTTTTGTTTTACTTAAGAGGGAACTGCGCAAGAAGAGAAGTTAACAGCATAAACAGTGAGAAGGAAGTCTGAAGAATGTGCAGCATGTTTGGTTTGAGTTTTTCCTTACAGCTCGTGTGTGCATGTTGAGGGTTTGTCCATACGATGACCTTCCTTCAGCAGCTTGAACAGCTCTTCCACTGGGACACCAGGATACGGAGAACCTCCCAGGGTGAAGATCTCCCACAGCAGCACCCCGAACGACCAGCTGCAGACAGAAACAGACAGGAGCCTCTCACTTCTCTGCACCACTAAATGTTTTCCTCGCATTCCATCAAGACCCAGCAGGAAAAGTAGCGGCACGTGATACTCACACATCACTTTGGTGTGTGTATATCCGGTCAAACAGAGCCTCGGGAGCCATCCACTTGACTGGTAAACGACCCTGTGGCAAAGATTTGCATGTTACAACTATCTGCAGTATGTATATTTGTGAATAACATGAAACAACTTCCATCATTACTTACATTAGTGGTCTTCTTATAGTAATCAATATGGTGGATGTCTCTCGCCAGGCCAAAGTCAGCTATTTTCATCACGTTGTCCTCCGTTACCAAAACATTACGAGCAGCAAGATCTCTGTGGATACACTGCACAAATAGAGACCAGACATTACTGGAGGTGAACCAACACCCTGCGGATCAGCACCTTCAATACAAATACACATCTGTCCAGAATGGCTCAGAACATTTTTCAGTTAGAGGAGATGCTCTCATTGATTGATACCTTCTTGGAGGCCAAATACTCCATGCCTCGAGCCACTTGGTAAGCACAGGACACCAGGTCTTTAATGGACATGTTCTCCACAGGGACCTGGTCTGGGTTGTAGCAGTACTCCATGCCTGGGGGACGCCGAGCTCTCAAGTACTCTCGCAAGTTTCCTTTAGACGCATACTCTACTATCACGTAGAGGGGACCTAGAGACCAATGAAAACAATATTAAAAAAAATAATTTCACGCCAAGTCACAAACTAAAACAAGAAGCATGGATGATGTCATAGAAAAGGAGTGACATCAGCACTAAGGAATGGGTAACATGAGGATCAGAGTCCGTGTGTTTTCTTTCTGTTAGGAGCCTAATTCTGCACCAAAATCAACACAGCACATCAGAGGATGGCTACAAAAGTGAATTTTAACGACTTCATCAAAATGAATGGGCATCCTTGATTTGGTGAGAACGAATGTGCAGGGATTTGATTCCAATCTAGTTAATCTGGTCATAACCTGCCCTCAGAGGAAACTGTAATCAGTACCACAGACAAATGCAGTGTGTGGTGCATTTCAAAGATACAAGAGTTGGTCAATAAAGTGAGGAGAACAAAGAGCTTTGCGTGTCAGTGTGAAGGCAACAGAGCCGCGTGCACCACGGGGTCATCTGAGGTTAGTTTTCCTTTAGCTTTTGGTCAGGGATGATTGGAGAGAAATGGCACCAGCTGTGGTTGATTCAAACTGTGAGCTCGGAAGCTGGTGTCAGAATCATTTACTCATGCTGTTGTACACATCTTTCAGAGTAAGCCTCACTGCAGCACTGTTGTCTGAGGGACAAAAGTGTGTGTTGGCCTGAGCAGGCCCCTGTCTGTCTGCTCCTACCATCCTGTGTGCAGGCTCCCAGCAGATTAATGATGTTCTTGTGCTTCCCGATGATCTTCATCATCTCCATCTCTGAAATCAGGTCTGACAGGTCTTTCTCTGTGGCATCAGCTGAGGGGAAATGGAAATAGATGATATTAGGATAATTAGTTGATGTTCTGTCAGACCAAAGGCCTTGAAAGGCCCCACGATAATCACCTTGCGAAGCATGTCCACAAACTGCAGTTAGGCTGCTGTTTGTCTCGGAGAAAACTCCCCGGGGAAGGGCACTTAAAGCACGACACAATAAATGCTACTTTCCCTACATCCTCAGTCCTCTGCACAGTTTAATGAACACTGTTTTATATGGGATGTCAAGGGTTCTCATAAATTTTTACTCGGTTTTTCCCATTTGCATAGTGGCTGGGATCCAGTGGCAGATGTCTCAGTATCTGTTCATCACAGTTTTGGTGTCAGATGTTTCCTTGTCCCTGGAGCCTGGATTTGAGACTGCTGTTAAATCCATTACTGAACTCTGCGGAGATTTCCTCTCTTATTCCAGCAGATCTCATCATTTTCAGTAACCATTGATCTGAACCTACTGTATACACACCCATGACTGAAACTTAAAAAAAACAACAACAACAACAACAACAACAACAACAACTTACATTTCAACATTTTGACCGCCACCTTGGTCACACGGTTGGGCTTCTCTTTGTCCAGACCCAGCGCCTCTCCCATCACCACCTGACCAAAGCAGCCTTCACCCAGCGGCTTCCCGAGAACAAGTCTGTGAGGGGGAGAAAACACATGAGACAGTCATTAGCAGTTTAACTCCGAATCTGTATTATGCGAGTGTAATAGTTTGGACTTAAATGTTTAAGCTGATTTCAAACTTAAGTTAAACTTCAGACATCTGCTTCTGAGGTTTGTATGTATTATTTTATACACACCACTAATGTCTGCCCAACGATGTCAATGAATCAGTTAAAGCACCTTGTATGAAGGCACCTCAATGTGTTCTTACTGAGAAACTTTCCTCGTTTGGCTGATTTCTGTCCCAACAAACCACTAACTTCCTTCTCAGATGGTCACTTTACTAGCCTCTAGTCTGTTGTCGCCCTTTTTGGGGGGGTTTGTCCAGGACGTACCTGCTCCTGGAAAGCTCCCAGCGGGGGTCTTGAGGCAGTTCATACTCAGACACCCCTGACAGCATTGGAGATCCACTGGAGGAGAGGCGGGAGGGGCGAACCAGCATCACTCCAGAGTGGATGGAGGAGCTGGAGTCCACAGACACCTGAGGTAAAGAACACTGACATTACTCCCCTCATAATGAAACAGGCACCGGCCACAGGAGTTTATTGAGCAGACGAAGATGAAAACAACACTCCTATAGAAGAGCAGATAAAAACCAAACACACCACTCAGATGTGCCATGCCCATGGAGTCTAAGCACTTCTCGAGTACTCATACTTACCTGATGTACCTGAAAGCTCAGTGCATGCTTTTTTTTAATGAGAGCATCAAGGTTAATTGCTGTGAAGGTGATTCAAACAAGTCAAATACACAGTAAATCTCTGAATTCATAAAAACGGGGCAGACGGGCGAGATGAAAAGGTATAAATATTCCAAACCCCCTATCTACTTTCTGTTACCTGTCTGCGCAGGGGGATGCTTTTAGCCAGCTTGTGGACCGCCAGCTGACTGTTGAAGTCGCTCTTCTTTGAGGAGGTGCGAATCTTTACAATGACCGCGATGGCAATCATGACGGCGATGAAGAAGAAGCCCACGCAGTAGATGACCACCTCCAGGTAGGTGTGGCTGGCCGGAGGGTGAGTGTCAGCTGGTTGGGAGGAGGGGGTAACGTA